>CABFOV010004986.1:30398-46963 GCA_902141375.1 Timema poppense | reverse complement strand
AAAAAATATAACCCGTTACATAAACGTATTCACGTACAACACACGGCCGTGTCCATGACACAGCCACACCCCATTTTTTTTTTCAATATAAAATAGCTTGATATATTTTTAAGTGTTAAAGTAGAAACAACTATTACTACATTTTATAATGAGGAGGGCAAGTTTAGGGATTCCAACCTAGCTTCCCTAATTTAATATTTTATTGCAATGTCTGTCTCACCTGTTCAGATTCTTACAAAATTTCAAGACAGACTTCTTGCATAAATTAAAAAAAAAATCAATCATATTAACTAATAAAGCACTTTAAATGGCCATCCATAGCTTATTTTTCAATTACACTATTTAATTTTATTTTAAAAAACTGCTATGTAATTAAGTGATAATATTTAATTTCAGTTTTGAGCCAAATTGTTTATATTTGTTATTCCCCCTACTATAAGCAGTTTCGGTTAGTGAAATAATTTAGTGTCCTAAAAGCTTTGAACTAGACTTCAATTTTAGTAAGATATTCCAGGCATCGATAGGTGGAAGTGTGCTGTTAAATATTAATCTTTTAAGCCTGTACTATTAGTATAGTGGATTAAGGAGATGTATTTATACTGCACATTAACTCACCATTCAAAAGTGTTGCTCCGGGTTGAAACTACAGACAAGGTGAGACCATGGCTCTTCGTTTGTAGATTTTGACTGGATTTTAATCAACATTTATCTAATTTAATGCGGTTGAATTTCTTCTAGATTAGCTTATACATCCAATAAGAAAAAAGTCTTTTAAAACCCTGGTTAATGTTTTATTATAATACGTAACAATAATTACATTAAGTTAAAATTATATAAAGGAGAAAAAGGAGGTACCATATAAAATATATGTATATTTTGAACTGGGGACTCGCACATAAAAATGGTAAAGATTTTTGAAGGTATAGGAGTTTTGGTAAGGAGAAAATAAATTTTGTATTTTGATAAGAAATCACGAAGTAAGGTTTTTTGCATATAAAATATAGTTTGATAAGCATCAAAGCAGTAAATTTAAGATTTTGAGATAATACATTATCCAAGATGGGTTTAATTGATTGAAAGTTGTTAACATAATTTTATCGTGTTTTTTTTTATAATAAATTAATTTTACATCTTAAATCAACTATTTAACACGGTGTGATGTAGCTCACGCTATTTTGGAAGTGAAACAAGCTTTAAATTAAATCTGAACATATTAAAAAATACATTACAATTCAAATTTTAACCTTATTAAGAAAGTAAGATGTTTAAATTTGTCCATTTAAGATATATTTGGCTTTTTTAGACTATTTAAAATATACTAATAACCATTAAATATTTATTCTTTTCGTAGATACGTGTCGCCACTTTGAGGAGTGATGTTAATCTTCTCCATATTCCCAAAGGGAGGAAACAAATTAACAAGGTGAATATATTAAAAATACTATCACCACCCTTCCTTATGTTCCCTATGGGAAAGTTGTGAGGATGGCTTAAGGTGGGGTGCTAGTGAGCGCGAGTTTAGGGCAGTATTTTTAAAGTTTTTATAGCTTAACATCTTTTGGAAAAAATAAATCAAATATTTCTTCTACAGAAATATAGAGTTTAGTTGTATGCCCATTCTAATCCCAACAGTTCTTGAATATCCTTCATGAGCATAGCGGCATTGTGTGACAAACTTTGTAAATAAAGAAAAAAAGTTGTGATTAAATTCCAGGACGCCATTGATAGATATTTAAGAATTGTTGCGCTTAGCATGTGCATAAAACTAAAATCTATATTTATATAGAAGTAATATTTTATTTATTGTGCCCAAAAAATGTTTATACTATAAAAACTGCAAAATTAATGCACTAAACTCGCGCTCACTAGCACCTAACCTATAGTGCGGAGAGGGATGATCGAAGGGAGAGTTGAAATAGTTGTCCTGGAGTTATATTGCACTTATCTTAAACTATAAAATAAAATGTGATAATAGACAGTTATAATAATTCTTTAAGTCTTAATGAGTCACTAGCCCAAGTCAGTCTTTCTGATCAACAAACCAACCATCTCTATGTTTATATCGGTGTTTAACTCTAAACCGAATTGATTCAAGAGCAAACTACTGTACTCACACGATGCCTCCTCAGATTCTATTGAATTTATTTATCTCCTTCTTACAGATCAAAAGTGTATTTTTATTCCAATCGTTTTGTTTAGTTCCAAAACAATGATGTGTAACTATATACAAATTGAAATGTTAGTAATAACGTATTTGTTATATTATTACGCACGGTTTTGCGTTTGTCTGACTGATTCAAACTTATAACACGAAGAAGAAGATGTATGTCATGTAGCATTGATATTACCTAAATGATACTAGACACTGACAATATATAATATTAGTTACCTTTCAACTGCAAGAGTTATCCAAAGCTACCGTGAACCAGTCATATATAATAAACATCAGAGTGTGTGTGTTCGTGTTTCATCGGTAGAGAGTGGATGATAAATGACATGATACCATCCTAGAGGATTACTGCAAATCTAACACAATCTCTTCATTAAATTTCGCGTTACTGCTGACACTAATGTGTGCGGTATGAGGTAGAAGTGGGTTCACTCAAGAAGATAATCCTCTCTCCAATATGATTCCCACAAAAGGACGCGGAACACAGAAATTTAGGTGAGCGAGTAGCATTTGGTTTTTAGTACAATGGAAAGAGATGCATTATTTAAAAAAATAAAAAACAGTAATAAAAAACTCCTAATAAAATAGAAGTAGATTATTTTTAACCTTTTATTTCTGTCAACTAGTTGCTTTGTTTGTAAATGTTATTTTATTGACCCCTTAAATATTGATTTAATAATTTTTACACGTAATGATATTAAAAATTAAATAATATTTTACTTTAATTTCTGGCTATGATATTTCAAATCATTTTAATACACTTCTGTTATTCTCTTGCTTAGACAGGTTGGAGAATTCTTCGGAATCATACACGGAATAGAGCAAAGAATTGTGCGGTTTTGAATGTAATAGCACTTTTAGATAAGCGGGAATATATTTTTTTTTATAGAGATGCGTTTTTTACCCAGCTTCTTCACCCCCCAGTATTCATCGAGATTTCACAATTTGATTTAAATTAAATTAGATATAATAACTTCCTATAATGGAGTAGACTTAGTTGTGTGACATGCTATATTAACGTCGGTAATTACATCACGTATGTAATTGGATAGCGTGACCCATGCATTCATTTGTTTAAAGAGTCTTATATTATCAAAATGTTTGCTTTTAAATGTTTTATTAGGGTAATACATGATTATTAAAAACAATCTATATACTTATATCAGTGAGAAAGTTCTCACTTGCCTCTTGTCAGATTTACCGATGAAGGCATATTCGAGGTTTGAATATTAACAGGTTGTGTACTGGTTTTATTTTTCCTCGATTGTTTCCTACCCTTCATATGCACAAGTACAAAAATAATATGTACTTTAAATGATATCATCTGGCTATTCTATTTTTCCCAAGACCGGATTGTCAGGGTCTATATCTCAGATGGATATGTATCTAGGATGGGGTTTTCCTGAAAGGTTTCCTATCTTCCTCATACTCAAATATTGGCTACACTTTATCTAAATCTGATAGTTTTCATCCCCAGACCTATTAGAGCTAATTAATATACGGCAAGGTCAGATGGGTAATAATTAATCATAACTCAAAGAAAAAAAATATATATTAATTTTAATAGTAGATTAATTTTAAAACTATATATACAGTTACAATATTTATATTCTGTTGGTAATTTAGCTTATTTCGAGTCAAAACGGACAAAAAAGAAGACACTGTGAATTTTGATTCGACCAGTTATGTGAAAACTCTGATCAAAAATGTTGAAGTTTAATTCCAGTACGGGACAAAGAAATATACATTAGATGTCGTAATTTTTTTATAAATTTTCCAATCGAGTAATAATGCATTTGCCATAAAGGATTACCCACCACTTCGTATTCACTTGAGTAAGATAATTTAAAGCATTGTACTAATTTTACAGAATACTAAAACTAATAATAATATAAAAAATAATGGCTGGAGTCGTAAAATCTAGCAGCGCCTTTAAGCTAGCGTTAATATGCGAGCAGTGTCACGGCTTGTTTGACCTCAAAGAGCCTTCAATATCCAGGGATAATGTTCCTTCTCCGCAGTCTGCCAGGTGTTGTAGGCGGTAGCCGTCCAGATGGCACTGGAGTAGCTGGTAACACTTTGCAGCACCCATCCACCAGGAACGCTCCTAACCCTCTTCACTCCAAACAGCAAGCTGGCACCATACTGCAGATTCAGATCCGCTTCATGGGATATTGATATAATTATGAATTTCTCGTATCACCATGTGAGTGTGTGCATGTGTTTTGCAAGTAGAGAAAATAATAAAATAATACAGACAACTATACAATAATCTTAAACCGACAATATGTCAAAGGCTCAGTGACACCGTTAAATAGACAGACTAGGTGTTTTTTTTTAAATAAAGGACAATATTTAAAATAAAGTTAATTTTTATCACAGGCATATATTTATTGTAACAAACACATAATTTAGTAGGCTATAATAATCTATACATTTGACTGTTTTATTAATTATTATCTTTAGTGTATAATGTCTTTTGGATTGATAAAGGTGAGTATTTCAAATTGAAAAGGTTTAGTGATGACCCTAAACAGTTATATGGAATTTACAAATAGATTTGATTAGACAAATGTCAATTTAAACAAAAATTACAACTGTTTCACTGAGATTATAATTTACATTAACTTATATTTACATATTAAAATAGTACTACTTAGGTCAATAGCCATATAATTATTTGATAACATTTAAATTTTAGAAGGTAGATGCGTATAACCCGAACGGTTAGTAAGACGCGGTGCTAATAATAATAATAATAATAGAAGGTAGAATTATTGAAAGAAAACAATACATTAAATCACGCAAATAAACTCTTATATTTCTACTGTAATAATTATATATGTGCATATCAATTTTTAAATGAAGATATAAACAGTTTTGGGAAATTTGATTCAAACTTGTTCTTCTCTAAATATAAAATAATGACGCCCTTCCCACTTAGGTAGCTCAATCATAATGATAGGGTCTATAGTTTTAGTAATACTACAGAATTTTCAAAATAAATCATTGCTGGAAAAATTAACAATTAATTGGTAAGACGCAAATTATATAAACTTTATTATATTTTGCATTAAAATTTAGGGGGAGAAAAATTCAAAATTAAATTATAATATATAAACTATATTCAAATGATTCATATTTGTAAAAATAAACAAATATTATAATTTATTATACAAATATTTCCTGGTAACAATTTTAAACACAATCCTATAGGCCATTTTCAAAATACTTAAAATTTTATAAAAATGGTGAAGATTAAATAATAATAATTAAAATAACTTATTTTAGAAAAATAAATTACACTTATTATCATGAAAAATAGTCTCCAAATACAAATTTTGAATAAAACTGCTAGAACTATTATAAAAAAACATTCTTATTTTTCAAAACTCAGTTATTGATAAAGTATTTTAAATACATTTTCTAACGAAAAGCACATGTATAAATATATGTTTATATATAATTATTTATTATATAAAATTTTAACAAGGAATTATTTAAAAAAATCCTTATAGCGATTTTCGATCACTCTTGAATTTTTGGAAATCACTCATCAGTAAACTACCATTTGACGGCTTTATACCAACAATATAAGTATATAGTGTTATTTGTCAGATAAAACACTCCCTAGATAAATTTCTTTAACAAAATAGTTCAAATCAATTTTGAAAAATTTCGAATTTAATTAATTAATCATATAGCTACCCTTATTTTGAGTACAAAGTTTAAACCAAATGATTCCCTATTTATTACTCTATATCATATAATTAATATCAAGTTTGAACAAAATCTATTAAACCATTTCAGATATCTGGCCAGGGACAATCAGAGAGAGAGAGAGAGAGAGATATTGGGGGAGAAAGAACTATAAAATACATATTTTTATTTTCATATACACATAAAACGTAAATATTCGTAATAATATTTTGGAATATTTAGGTTGTAAATGTTTACGATTACAAGACTTTTTCTTGATTTGAGAATATACAAATTTCACTACAGTATACATTAATATAATTGAAGAAATTACTAAAAAAGCAACAACAAAAATACACTACATTGGTTTAAAAGGGAAGTTTAGCTTATAATTATTTTACATTTAAAGGATAAAAAAGAATTCACTTAATACACTCAACGAGCGTTCAAACACTGATCTACCTGTTACAATCAATTCAAACAAAAGAGTGACGTGTTAGATCATGTGTCCATCAATGCAGGTGATTTAATCCTAACAAGCTTAACCTCTTAAATGTTATCTTACCTGTTTCTGCGGCCGCATAATACCGTTGGCACCAATCTCGCAATAAACTAGACTACCGATAAAGGGGAGCTCATTGATCGATTTAATACAGGTGATCTGAGCGTGGGTTTTTCATAAACGATTACTCGTTTTCTATCCATGCAAGTGCGGGTATATTTCCTCTAAAGTCCAATCCTCCTCATCCCCAACCCGTTTGCGTAGTTATTAAATAAGCGTATAGCCCAAATGTGAGGTAAAGACGTGGGGTAAACCAATTTCCATAAAGTTGTAATTTTAATTTACCATTAGATAATCGATTTTTCTTATATACTAACTTATAAATAACATCTGACTCAAACAACACATGAAATAATAAAAGAAAATCTCTATTCTTCTATCCAAAACTATTTGTTATTTGTATATATATTTTTAGTTCATATTTCAATATCCTATTAGCCATAAAATGACTAAAACAGAAGTAATACATGTTATCTAAAAATTTAAACACATTAAATAAGTAATTTAACTGGATAAATGAGTCAAAAGCATTGGTTTAACCCATTCCCAAACTTTCCATGTCACCTTAAATTCCCAGCTAGAAACGAATATATTCTTTCTGGTTGGCTTCTGGCCTCTAAAACTCTCTCTTCTCTTACTTTTATTCTACCTAAGACTTTACCAACACCCTTGAGGTGTGGCAATGGGAAAATGGGAACACTTTCCTCCTTGTTGCACAGAATGTTCGAGTTTTTTTTTTACTATAAGAAACTTCACACTTTTCCACTACATTTGACCTGTTTCTCTCTAAAAAAAAACTTTCTGCTATCTGGTCGACAATTCTAGAGTTCTAGTGTTTGAAAGCTTTACGTACACATTAAATAAACTAAGGAAATTTTGACCTAATTGTTTTGGATGTCAGATAAAAATGTTTTTACTATAATTTTTATTAAAATAATGCTATCTTTGTTTAGATAAATTAATATATATTTATAAAACGTTGAAAATATTTCCTAACAATATGTTGACAAAATTAGTTTTATTAGCTTTGAAATAATTATATTTATCTGCAACTTTCCACTACCGGGCTCATTTTTTATTTTGAATGAATAAGGTTAAAGTGACTGTGTAACTGGTTTGCTGATTCCTTAGATAGAACCTCAAAATTGTTTTAAATTGATGAGCTTATGTTTAATTTACATAATTTATGAGTAAATATGAGATTTTATCTCCCAGATGATCAGTTAAATGCTAATGAAATTAGCTAAGAAGCATCGCAGCATAATAATATAAATATGACTTTTGGTGGTTTTGGATGTAGCTGGCTACGTAAAAATTCTTCTTTAGTTTCTTGTTGAAATTTTATCTTTTAATAAGAATGCGTAAAGACAAATAATTCAACTTTTAATATATTTATTTGTGTACTCAGCAATGTCTATGATATATTAATGTCTCTTTCTTTTAATATATATATTTTTTTATTATTTAGCACCGTATCCTAATACCCGTTCGGGTTATATGCTTAAGTACTAATTACGATAATAGATTAGGAATTGGGAGGGTTGAATTTAGAGAAATTGAACCCACATTTGCGTGGAGGTAGAGTGGAAAACCATTTAGGAAAATCCACCACCAGTTCAACCGACCGAGATTCGAACCTTGATCTCCCCGTCCTCGGCAGTCGTACTAAACACGACTAGCACGTTAGCTAACTACGCCACCGAAGTGTGTATATCATTAATTATTGAACACAAATATAAAGAAACAAACAAAATTAAAATGTTCCTTGGTTTTGAGGCGTTCATTGTTTCTTCGTCAAAATTGGGTAGCCTCGAAAATCCTGTTTTTATTTTTATTTCTGAAAGTGGTGATTTATTTAATGCTTTGTATATCAAAATTAAATCTTTAGAAAGATCTGGTGTGGCCCCACCATCTGATACCGAAACAATTGACCAGAGAAGAAGCCTCGTTGCGGACTCACGGATAATATTGCGTTAGGAGAGCAGCATAAGAGTCTCATAGAGGTTGTTTCACGTTGAGGTTCAAGTGCCCAAACGTACCAGGGCAACCATCTACCCGGCCATAATATTTCCAGGGGCCAGGAGCTCATATCGCGCGAATGTTTAAACATGTCATTACGATACGCGGGGGAGCAATTGCCATTTATTTGTCGATAGTTTCTCATAAATTTGTGGTTAAAGTAGTGAAAGCGGGGGGTTGAGTTGAATTGGAGGGGGAAAGAAGGGGTGGACAGACCGTGGTACGGAAACCAGTTTAATGCCTGTTTAATCCTGGGGTAGCTTAAAAGCATTTTAGAATCGCTTAGAGAGTCGTTATGGATCTCGTATGGGTTGTAGTGACCACATGAAACAACGAGTCCGGGAGGGTGAGGAATGGAGGAGGGAAGAGGTCATCACTTGTTCTAGTCGTGTTTATGCCACATTATGAGAGGTTGCATAGTAGTCCTGAGAACTTTTATTTAACACTAAGAGTCTTTGGTTTTACGGTTTGGGTACTTATTTAGGGCCTACTCTAGATTATATTAGTGTGCTTTTACACATTTTATATTGGCACGTGGAAGGATGATTTTTGATTAAAAATATATATGTTTATAAAATAATAATGAGAAAAGACGAATGTAGGAGGCATATTGAAACAATTTTAAGTACTCAAATACATTTTATGTATGTCCCAACTCAGAAAAAAAGGATATTTTCATTCTGTCACTATGTCTGTCTGCCCATGTCCACTGATCTGATAGTGTTTAATGGATTTTGTTTGATTTGACATCAAAATAGGGCCCTAAATGAAGACTTTTATTCTCTCTGTATCTTATAGGTAGAGAAAGTATTGTTATCATAAAAAGTATCGAACTCAAGATTTGATGAATTCCGACCCCACCAATCAGAAAAAGTGGATTTGGAAATTCCATCTGTCTGTCAGTACCTCCGAATAGAACTTAAATTTGTTTACCAATTGGGCTAAAACTTGGTATCTAAAGTATATTAGGGTTTCCCTGAGGGGATTTCGTAATTGGCTATCCAACACTAAAATTAACAGTAGTTTACTGAAGGGTAAAAATAGAAACAGTCAATTTACTCAAAATCAGCTCTAGCGATCTTGATTAAATTTCATTTCAAAACATTAAAATACTTATTTTTGCAAATATGTTGGTATATTTAAAGACAAATATTTTAACTGAAACATATTATTATAAAACCAATAACTTTCAAGCCATACGCACGCGCACACACACACACACACACACACACACACACACACACATATATACACACACACACATACATATATATATATAAAATGGAGTTAATGTTTGATTGTTAGAAATCTGAATAATTTCATATTTTTGTCTAATTGATTGAATATATAAAAAAAACTATTTATATAATAAATGTTATAAAGTTTAAACTTATTTCCTTCTTAATAAATACTATTAATTTTGTTGATATTATTATTTGCTTATAATATAATGTCAATACTAAGCGCAAATTTCGAGTTATACCTTTCATTAGAGGATTATTCTCAAGTTTAGCGTTACACTGAAAAATTACTTAAACTTTTCCGGTTATATTTTTTTTACGGATTCAATACTTCCTTTAGTTTAGAAACGTTAATATATATATATGTATATATATATGTATATATGTATATATGTATATATATGTATATATGTATATATATATGTATATATACAAAAGCTTTTCATTAATTTTTCAGTGTAACGCTAAACTTGAGAATAATCCTCTAATGAAAGGTATAACTCGAAATTTGCGCTTAGTATTGACATTTATTATAAGCAAATAATAATATCAACAAAATTAATAGTATTTATTAAGAGGGAAATAAGTTTAAACTTTATAACATTTATTATATAAATAGTTTTTTTATATATTCAATCAATTAGACAAAAATATGGAATTATTCAGATTTCTAACAATCAAACATTAACCCCACTCTATAGTATAGCTATACTCCATTCACGGTAGGAGTTATTTCTCATTCTAAATCGACACTATACCACTAAGCCATACTAACATGTTATGTGTGTGGTATTATTCAAATATTTTGTTTAAATCAAGTTATTTAAAAATAAACTATTTTAAAGATCTTAATTTATTATTAATCATTGAAATAATAATAATAAAAATGATAAAATAAATTATAACCTAAACAAGATTTGTACAACAAGGCGAGAGGCACGCGACTTAAATTAGTTTTAACTATTAACAGCCAATTGTTTAGGCCGAATCACTATTCTTTCGTTTTTGTTAGCACTATCAGTCAAAAGTTTCAAGTATTATGCGTAGAAAAGTTAAAACTTCCAATTAAATGTAACCCAGTACCATGTAATGATCTTGTTTTGTTACATTGCTTTCTGGAGTAAGTAAAGTTATTTGTGTCAATTTATTTAGTCCGTGGCTGTACTGTTGTTGTCGCACTTTCAACACGTGCAAGTCAGCTGCGGTCAGGAACATTTTTGGTTTGCTTGTTTACACCTCTAATAAGAATTAAGGAAAAAACCTCGCTGTGTAGGTGCGAGAGAGAGGGAAATATCTTTGGTTTGTAAATAGTTGGTATTTTGTTTCCTTTTTCAAGAAACAGTTCAATTTGTGACCGCAAGAGATCAACAGCTCTCGGACACAATTTCAAAGTGAAGCCAAATGATTAGTTTTTGGTTTTGTTTGAACGACACAGAGTGTTAACAGTCGTTTGGGAATGAGACCTGCGTTAGCCTACGTGGCTATATTTAACTTTCAAACATGTACTTTTATCGATAATTAAAAGAAAATGATTTCTGTAATTGATAAATAAAATAATATATTATATTATTATTATTATTATTATTAGCACTAGCACCGCGTCTTACTACCCGTTCGGGCTATACGCACTTACGCTAATGTGTAATGGTGGGGTGATTGTGAGATGAAATGGAGGACCTACAGTTTAACGTGGAATCCGAACCACGGTGGAGGCCTGGCATTCCCCACATTCACAAGATGTATTGTCAGAGGGGAAGGAAGGGTTTGGTAATCAGTTAAATATGTGCAGGGGCCGAAATATACAATAACATGTATAAAATGTGTTTAAATCAGCAAATATTTATATCGCAATTCGCAGGAACGTGTCAAGAAAATACCGGTCACGACAAATGGTTCCCAATCGCGGGAAAGAACGAGTCAGTCAGTTACAGCCACAATATGTCCAAATTACATTTCGATTTTGAGATTGTGTTTTAGATCTCAAATTTTCGCATTTTCTAAAATAATTTAAGCCAACAAGAGATAGAAATTCAGGCACTGTGGTTAATCTTATGTACTAAAAATAACAAAACTAATCTATAGCTTTCCCATTGCGAAGAACGGGTAGACCAGCTAGTGTCAATATACAATTATGATATAAATTTAAATTTTATTTGATTACTTATTGGCATATTGTATTTATCTACATTATTAGAATAGTAAAAAATATGTTAAATATATGTGAGTTATAATATTTGTTAGGTCAATTTAAACTTGTGCATATATAAAATGTATGTTCTATGTAAAATTCAACACATTGACTTAGTTTTCAACTTGGTGTGCTTAGTTTAGCTATGATCCACCAATTTATTCTTTAGCTAGAGTATTTTCAAACTTTAAAATTGATAACCCTGAGCTCGTGAATAGGTTTTTGAATTTTTAAATAGTGAAAAACGTATCTATATACTTTATAAAGTAGAAGAATATATTTTTAAGTTATTCATAAAGTAAAATTATGAGGCTGGTTCTATTTAAAAAATACGGTGTTCGTTTAAATTGTACATCTAATTTGCAAGTTTATTTTTATTATTCAAGAAATATCTCGAATACACCAGGTGTTTGTTGTTGAATACTCGTCCTACCAGACACTGATTACACAGAGATTCTTGTGAGTAATATTTCATATTACAAACATATATTCTTTATCCCTTGGGCTCCACCCCTTCACTCTACTTTTTATCCTATTTTTTTATTTTTGAATTACCTAGCTCTTGACACTTAATTAAATATGTCATAATTTATTCAACCATATGGCGGTTCCTTTTTTTTTACTATGTGCGCTCACGGTAATACCCTATGTCACGGGACGTGTACTGGTATACCCAGCATTAATATTGCATTTCTTGGTTGTGCCCTTGTGGGGCATAATGCTTGACAAACACATCACTTTTGGATATGAGCATGAGCTGGTCTTTTTAGTATTTCTTTTTACACCCATGTTGACCCTGACCACAAAACAACGCAGTCATATTACGGATTCAAAGCAAAAATCAACCCCTTTTTGGTACCTGTTCTTTTTAAGTGACCATATTTTAACTAAAGAAGAGGGGTAAGTTAGTTTATAAAATATATTTAAACTACTATTATTTAATGCATTATTGCAAAAATAATTACTAATATTTTTATTTAAAATTGTATTTTTTGTCATAATGTTAATTGACAAAAATATTTTCATCCACATTTAATAGACTTTATTCTAAAATCAATTTTACCATCAAAATTGTACAAAACTAGCTAATTTAAAGTCATTGAAAATAATGTTTGTGTATTCTATTTTCTCCATTAAAGGCCTTAATAAATGAGTTAACCTAGAAGTTATCTAGGCCACTTAATCATTGAATGAACTATGCTAGCCCACTTAATAAAATTCAAATGGCCTGGTGGTATGTTATTAATTACTACGTGTTGGTAAAATATTGCGTCTTAAATAACAACATTTATTAAGACATTTAATAAGGTAAATCATTTGCTGAAATCCTGTAATTTTCTATTGTATAAGCTATTTGTTTTGTTTGTTTTCTTATAAGATTTATTCTACTTTGTTGATAAACATTGATTAATACAATAAAAAGAAAATGTGAAAACAATATTTATGAATATTGTTTTATGTCTAGTTGGCTAGATATTTATTCTAAATTTAACTAAGGAAAAATATTCTTTGAAAAATGTGAATACAATCCCCATCCTTAAGAACCATTTGGTAGTAGTTGATTTTGACCTTGGGAACCCAAATGAAATATGGTGTTTTCGACCATGTGAACATGTCTACATTCGACCATCTCTTTTGGAAGTCGTTACAAATTGTTATATTAAACGCTGACCTTAATAATAGCTAGCTGAATGTTAAAGTTATTAGTTATTGTAAAGTCATTTAATATTAAGGTTGGGATATATCCTTGTTAATACATTTCAGCTGAAATCAAATCGATACTATATTCAAAACACACACTGAGAGTGAGTTGTTATTTGATGCCTTTTTAACTAACTAACCATACGAATCAGTTTCCAAGCTATCTAAGTTTATATTTTCGTTATGTAAAAGGAAAATAATATGAGGAAAAAAAAACATTTGCATACCCCCAATTTTCACAATATAATGTCAGGTTTCAGCGTTTTAGGTTTATTGATTTTGTAGATATACTCACCAGTGGCCACGCAGTCCTATAAGTAAGGCTCAAAATGTATATGAAATATAGAAAGTTCCACCAAGTTTGTATAAGATCATAAAATGTGAGGTTTAAAATGGTAATTTTCTTTTGTTTTGGAGCTATATGAACCTGTGATCACGCAGTTTATAATTCAGTCTTGCGATATATGAAAGAACAAAAACTATGTTCATCATATGTAATTAGACCTATTCCAAGTTTAATCCTTGATACTTTTCTTGGTTTTTAGTCAATCGAGATTGTGGTCATGCATTTTAAAGGCAGGTATCCGCGTATCGTGTCATCGTTGCGTATCATCTAGTGATGCAATTCAGTGCAACAATGTCTGATTTTTTCATATATCACTGCATATCCACATTAAAACGGAGGACAAAGAACTACGATACGGATCAAACTGGAGTGTTCAGTTCTAATTATTTTGCAGCAATAAACACATCTATGAGAATAGACGCAACCTCTTATATTTGTATTCATTATTTGATTTTGAAAAATAAGGAACAAAAATCACCACCCTTTTTGAGTGTCAAAGCTGTATGCAAGAAGTGAGGTGAACAGTGGAACAAGTTTATTGGCTGACTTAAATTTTTAGTCTGTTAGTGGATTGTACAAAAATTTCACTAGGATGAATCCAACTGATATTGTGTTCTTGCTATCTTCAATTGAGTCCAAACTTTTTAAACAAGATACTACACGTATGTTTCTATAGACTGTATATCTTCCACCTTACTCCAATCCATTGGTCCAAAATTATCGTAATAACAACAATAAACAAAAGCTGCCTTACTAACAAGAACCAAATCTCTAAACAAGGTTTCCGCTGGGCGTGCTTGACAGGAATGAACGCGCAACGCGTTAATTTGGTAGCCCATCCACATATATTTCAACCTAATGCCGTCTCATTCCTTTAATGTGACGGTAAAAAACAGAAAAATTACCGATCAGGCCAGTGGCTTATCTTTGTATCACATTTGACACGCCAATTTTCAACTATTTCTTGTCTCCACTGATACGCAACGGTGACAAGATGGGCTGATATGCAATAAATAGATACCCGTCTTAAGACACCAAACTCTCAATTAACATTCATTAACAAAAACTTGCATGTAGTGCACACATAAAGTTCTCTCTAGTTATGTCAAGTTTATGTTTCTAGTGTTATTGGTTTCAAAGAAACCAGAAGAAGTGGTCACGTGGTTTTAAACGTCAGTCTCTTAATATATGTATAAACATAAATAACAAATATTTCTTAGATACATACATTTTGGTTTCCCTTGATAGTTATGCCACCTTAAAGATTTCTAGGTTTCCTTGGGTTTTTACTTTTAGCGTCTTTAGACATGTAATCATTAATTCTATTTAATTTATTTGGTTGTGTAATACCCGACTGTTCAGCGAAAAGTTACGATAAACATTATAATATATTTAGTTATATGAAAGAGGTTATGATGAAAAACTGTAAGGTGCGAATAGAGCAGGTGAGTTATGGGAAATTATGGTGCCGGTTTTAAAATAGATAAAAATTAAAAACGTTCAGGCCAAAGTTAAATTAAAATTATTAACTAAATAACAATGCTTATTTTGGGTCTATGCGGATAGAATAATTAAAATTTCACGAATTTCAATCATGAGTGGGTGGGCACATGAAATTAATATTTATATAGTAAAAGCCATTATGGTGCACGATTGTCTGTTTAAAGAGTTTATAAAACTTATAGATAAGCTACAAATTTTAATCTTCGCAAATTGATTTCTTGAATGCCAAAATTATTAAAATTGATAAATATTTTTCATGGAATTTACGCCTTTTGCTGATTCAATACAATTGTACGAAGCTATTTTTAGCTATATTTATGAAAACGGCCCTAAATTAAAAAAAAATCTAAAAAAATTAGAAAAGCCATTGACAAAAATCACGTTTCCTTCTGTTTAAAAAAATATATAAAAATTGATAGAAGCGACAGGGATTAATCTTTACTACGGAATCCGAAATTGCTTAACTCTAGTTTAAAATACAGCTAAGCGACCTCGCTAAAAAGCCGATATACTAAATATCGCTCTTGATGTATATTTAAATATTATTTATATTACTGTTGCTACTAGATATGTTGATAGTTTGTCATTAAAAGAAAACTAGCGAAACCAATGCGCATATTGCGCAATACTGAGGTAAAAATTAAAAAAAAGGTTTATTCTCTTTAAAAAAACTTTGTCCAAACTCAATAAAATAAATATTTTTTTCTCTAATGAATATAATACAAAGAAATGTAAAATTTAACCACGATTTTTTTTAGCACCACGTCTTACTACCTGTTCGGTTAATACGCTTAGTAATAACTATGCTTATGGTTTTAAGTATTATAAAGGTTATATTTTATATGAAATGTACTAGCATTTGCGTAGAGGGAGAGTGGAAAACCATCTTCAATACACCTGGCCTTAAATTCAAATATTTATCTCACCATTAGCGGCAGTATTGTGTACTGCGAGAGTAGCGTGCTAGACCATGAAGTCATCGAAGTGAGTAAAAATTTAAAAAAAATGAAAATTTATAACATATACAAGAGGCACTCATATTTACAAAGTGTTTGAGAAAACCTCAATATAAACAATAGTTGGGGAAGTCTTACATAGATTTGCCTGGAGGGGAGAATGACTGGAGAGGGTGGGGG
>CABFOV010004986.1:0-30188 GCA_902141375.1 Timema poppense | reverse complement strand
TGTTGACTTCCCGATACAAATTGTAATCTTATTAGTCGTCAAATATCTTCAGGTCATGGCAATTTTACTTAAGTCCTCAGTTGTATATTTAGAACCATAAAATATGTCAATATTGTGTCGGGCAAGAATATACATTTTCGTATAAAGAGAAATATATTTTAAAAAATAAAGCTTATTTTGAGTAATATCACTATTAAACAGTATTTAACATAGTCTTTGTTGAAATTTAAACTAAACATTGGCGTTTTATAATATTATTTGAATGGGTTGTGTCAACCTTTTTAAAATTACATTAATATAAAGCGTAGCTTACGTTTTAACATTATTTACCTAATAATTGTATGCTTAATATCAATGGATATATTTGTATTATGAAATTAAACCAATAACTAATATAACGACCTAAACTGTTTGTGTGTTAACATCTTTTTGCTCATGATCCATGTTTACTAGCTTTATATATCCTCCACTAATTATCTGTCGAACATGTTTCGCTTGAAGTAAAGCTCTTAATTAGTAAATTAATCAAGATGCCTTTTTAAAATTACAATTAATCTATGTATTGGCCTGTATTGAAATTATAAACCAATCGATGTCCATATAAATAACAAGTTGGGTTTAAATAAAACCTTTTGTACTGCTCATAAGTTTGTTTTTAGTATAGATAAAGTTTTTAATAATAAATTTATGTATAAAAATCACATTTTATTTTAATTTCTTATTTCTTAGATAAAAATATTATTGATATTCTCAAAACCTTAATGCTAGAAAAGAATGACACTTCAAGAGCGTTCTATGGTGTTACCAAGATTCAAGATAAAACAAGGATTTGTCCCATCACTTCCACCTCCAAACCCCAGATCATATCACTTGCCATCTTATGTACCCACAATTCCAGCTACAAATTATGTTCACTACTTACGCCCGGTTTATTTTAAGCCAGGGTTCAACCCTTTAAGCATGAAGATATATTTTCAGTATTTTGTTTTACTTTGGGGTTGCCAAAAAAAATCCATTTTTATATTTGAATTTTTAGCTTTTATTTATGTATTTATTAGTGATAAGTTGATAATATAGATATTTTAAATATAATACACAAAATACAAACTATAATATTATCATGCTTTCGATTTAGATATTTGAACCTCAATTGTTGACGGATGTTACAAAGTGGGCTTATTGTTAAAATCGTATTTATGAAGATATTAATGGAATAGCAAACAATTGAAATTAGCATAAACATAAAAACTCTGCAAAGCACGAACTTTATTTGAGTACCTTGATCATTAATGTAAGACTTAGTACTGCATATTGTCAGACAACTTGATGTAGTCAAGAATATAAACGGAGAGTGCTGTACCTAAGCAGTTATCAAGATGAAAACCAGTTAATCTTTATATATATTTTACCCGCCTCGGTGAAGTAGTTGGTTAACGTGCAAGTCGTGACGGGGAGATCGAGGTTCGAATCTCGGTCGGGTGACTGAGGTTGGTTTTTCCTAAATGGTTTTCCACTCTCCCTCCACGCAAATGCGGGTTCACTTCCTCTAATTCAACCCCACCAATTCCTAATCCATTAGCATAATTAGTACTTAAAGCGTATAGCCCGAACGGTTAGTAAGACGCGGGGCTAATATTAATATTTTATATATATTTTGACTTAAGATGCTTTATGTTTGATAACACATATTTACATGTGTAAGTTTATATACAGTAGGAGTGGAATTTCAAAGAACAATTTCTCGACAATGGATAAGAGTTTTTATCCACCAAGTTCAAACAAAATAAAGATATTTAACCAAAAATTTACAAAATTACAAAATATAAGGCGGGTGCGTAAAATCGCCTAAAATCCATCAAAAGGGCTCCACTGAGCCGACGATAATCGCGATGCCAACACCTTTTATGCGCTATTTCGCTCACTGATGAGCTAGCGTGATGGCATAAGGGCTACCATAGTAATCTGAAAAATAGGAAATACAACATAGGCAGTCCTGTCTTTATCCGATGAATAATTTTTGAATTTACTAGAAACAAACAAATGGACAGACAAACATTCTAAAAATATTTTTTTTAGAATTTTGATCGTACACGTCTTAGACGGAAAGAAAAACACACACACACACAAAATTGAATATTCAGAAAAACCTCGAGGGTGTAAATGTTCTTCAAACAGGGAATCTCTAAAGTAGTTTTGTTATTTATTTTTTTCCATCATCATGAACAGCTTCCAGCTACTGTGATGGTTTTTTGAAACGTAAGCCTTTTTTCCATCTTCTCTTTCCCTAAAACCACTTCTCTCCCTCCACCTCGGCCCAGTACTCTACTTTCTCCTCCACACTCCTACTTACACCCTTCAGACATCAGTCCCTTGGTCTTCCTTTCAGCCTCCTACTCCCCACCTTTCTATTCTACATTCTCCTGGGCATCCTTTACCTCTCCATTTTTCTCACATGACCATACCACCTTAGTCGTGTCTTCTCTATCCTGTCCTTGATTGGCTCTTCCTTTACTATTCCTCTGACTCTCTCATTTCTCCTCCTGTAGAATTTTGTCACACCAATCCTGCTTATCTTAAATGTCATCTCACTTGCCTGTATTCTTATTCTATTCTGTTCCTTCATTACCGACGTTTCTTCAGCATAAATCAATGGTGTAAGGCCATTGGCATAGTAGATCACTCCCTTGAAATTGTCTGGCATTAACTACCTAATCCAAATCAGGCTTATGAAACTTCTGAAAAATGTCTATGCTAGCCTTCTTCTACAACTTATTTATATACGGTTCCTTGCAATTCCCTCTACAGTAATCCCCAGATACTTGAAACAGTTGCAATCTTAAATTGCCCCAGCCTCACTCTCACCTCAGATGTATACCTATTCTTCGTCCTTGTCGTGATCACCATCTCACTCTTCCTTGTACTAAGCCTCATTCCATACCTTTACAATACTATGAACATCTATATACCTAACACGCTAGTAGTGGATGCAAAATTGCTTTAAAAATATGAACATGAAATCTAGGAAAGAATTTGTTCTTTTACATTACATAAAATTAATCAAAGCGAAGACTAAACAAATCTTAAATTATTTATGAATATCATTCTTTTATTATTTAAAAATATCAATCTTTTATTATTTAAAATTGTCTTACACAAGGTGAAAATTATGCTGACTAAAACACAATATCAAAATACAGACTATAGTCTAAATATGCGCTAAAAGCTTAAATTTATTTTAAAGATAAAATTATGACTTCTTTATGCACAATATTTGTACTCTCGTTTATTGGTGCTGATTAAAAAAGAAAGAAGTGTAACGTAGCATAAATAATTATTTTTTGTATAGTTAAAACAAATGGTATTTCTAGAGAAATATAACAGTTAAAAGTATATAAAAGTAATAATTATTTTTCAATATTTTAGCCTAGTTCAATACACTATTTTAAATACGCCATATACAATTTTTATTCTATGACTTTTAACATAATATAATCTTTAAACTTATTGGCATGCCTAATTTTAAATCTAGAATGTTATAATTCGTATTATAATCAATGTAGACAGACTATATCAAAAGTATCTCAAATTTTTATGTTCAATATCCGGACGCATTCTTCATGTAATGTACAATTCAAAAACAATTAAGTCAACTAATAAATATAAATACAATATTCGAAACGAATTATTATTCAGTCCATAAACTGGGTTCACAAACGAGCACAATACATGGATTGCAATTTTTTTCCTAAGACCGATCATAGGATAAATATAAATACATTATATACATTGCTACAATAAGATATTGGAAATAAGATTATCACAATTAACAAAAAGCATTAATGTACAAACACGTTTAAGGTTGTACCTCTATATGTAATTAAATATTTCCATTTTCTACCACAAAAGAAATGATCTATTCTATTTACCAGAATTTTTTTTACGGAGGACAATTTTTCTCTTTTACTGCAATTAATTTCAAAATAATTATTTTAGAGTGTTTGGGGTGTCACTTATACCTGCCTACCTGACAAATGTAAATATTCTAACACAGTGAGAAAAATATTTTCTTTGATTTGGACAGTTACGAACGTCATGAGAAGAGTCAGGTCTTACTACCTGATAAGGTTTTACGTATATTATACATTAATTACGCTAGTAATCTCGTGAGTGATAATAACGGTTAAATTTAGAGGAAGTGTAATCACATATGAGTAGAGATAAAGGGGAAACCACTCTAAGTATACCAGACCGCTATTAAAACCTGTAATCGGTAGTCTAGCCTATTGAGATAATGAAATCTTAGACCACGTGGGCACTCAAGCAGGTTCAGTGAAAAGTAGGATAGTTTTTTTTTTACAAAAGTATTGGACATTTCTAAATACCCCATTTCACCAAATTCCACTTAAAAATGTATTATTTTTTAGGAATTATTAAGGAATTTAGAGCAAGCCCACTATATTTACAACATTTTTTCAAAAAAAAGTCTATGACTCCTAAAATTATACAATGTTTTGGGAAACAAAAAAATAGATATTTTATTTTTATTAGCGGGATCTAAGTTTCCTGGCTATCTTGGTTGTGAACTTATAGCACCTACACACATACCCACAAACACACAGACACAAATACATACAAAAAAACAAGTACGAGTCATATATTTTATATTATGATGATTGATTATTTGTTTCCATTATCAGGCTTCCTTTAGTTAATGAGTTTATCTAAAGATATTTAAAAAGTAATGTTTTATATTTTCAAGATGGATGAACAATCTAATATTATGATATCATGGGCCTTTAAAAGTTGATCAAATGAAAATCCAATTAACATAAGATGATAAAAGTCCTAATAGAAATGTTTTGTATCCACTATCCTGAAGAAACAAAATGGCAGACCTAATTTCTAACCAACCTATACGCTAACAGGATGTCCAAGTTATATTTTAGCAGAACAATTTGCAGTGATTTGAGTGTAATTTAGCAAGAAACAGCAAATAAACAAACAAAAGGAAGACATTTCATTTTTATATAAATAGTTGGAAGGACTAAAAAAAAGTTCACCTACGCTATATTTACTAAATATTAATAATACAACATTTAATAATCATACGATCCTTAGTTTGGCATTCTTCCGTAGTAGCAATTATACAATTTGATACTTCAAGCTCACAATATTTGTATTGATAATTACTAAATCTTTTCAAAGGAGGTGGTTTTTACTAGGTATTC
Source organism: Timema poppense (assembly GCA_902141375.1). NCBI lineage: Eukaryota > Metazoa > Arthropoda > Insecta > Phasmatodea > Timematidae > Timema > Timema poppense. The sequence goes on along the minus strand of CABFOV010004986.1, from coordinate 24,960 downwards.
GTTTTCTATATTTCTTGGTTTTTTATCTACCCGAAAATTTAGTGACAGTGTCTAATGTGCTAGACTCACTATTTATGTAAGTTAAGAGGCTAAGTTGCATACCATAAATATTTTCCTAGCTACTTATCTACGATGATATTGCTTGGTTAATTGAACTTAAAAATGTACTTCTCAGTTGACTCGTGGTTTAGGTCATTAGACTGGAAATATTTTATTTTTGTACCCGAAGTGCACCTTGGTGTTTCAATAAGTATACTTTAATAGTGCCACCTTTATATTTTTATTGGGTTTGGAACTACACACACTCGAGTTCACAGGGTTTAAGGTGTCAAGGTATCAATATAGAGTCAACATAGATTATAGTTAGACACTAATTAGCCCGATACTTGGTTAACATCGTACAATGTTTATTAAAAACTAAAAGTGTTTTCCACTTAACTGTAAGTGAAGTGGGTAGGGACTTACAAATGAAAATATCACAATAGAATATATTTGTTTAACTCTATTTCTTAGCAGTTAAATAGTTGGCTCTACCTTTGTTTAATGTATACCATTTTGATTAATATTTTCTGCCTTTTAACGTTAGAATAATCCTATGTGTCCAAATATATATCAATGTAAATGTAATATAAAATGGCATTAAGATGGTGTACGTTACCTAGGTTTAAATTTTATTCGTTAAGTTATCAAGATTTGCCTATTAAAGTGAATATAAAATAACCAACAAAAAATATAATTTCTTTTTAGATTTAAGATAAAAATCTATTCTATGAATAATCTTTGTTTTGAAGTTAATTTGGCGATAAAGTCCAACAGAAAATATGGATTATAAATGTATTGTTTGTTTTGATTTTCAAAGCCATTGTTTCTAAGTAAACTCAAGAATACGTTTTAGACATCAAAAGGTGACATATTTAAAAATGTGACCACGCTAACCGTCAGTTTATTTAACACTCCTTTGTACGCTTATGAAATGGCATGTTGGTATATAGCTTACCTTTTATACTTAAATATAAGGAGTGCAACAGAATAGGTCCCATTTCGATCCGATAAATACAATACTATGCTATATTCTGTTTGATACTGTTCAGGAAATGGCATCTATAAATGGTATGACCTTACATTAAAATATAGTTTAAATTTATTAAGTCATATATTTACCTTCTTAAGGAAAGTGTATGAACACAGCATAGCTATTTATTTACGTGTTGTAAAAGAATAAAAAAACACCAGCAAAATCATTATGACACACTTTATCAATCCCTGCTATGGTCATTTACATAATCAAAATAATAATTAAAACGCTTTATACTTTTAGTTAATTAAAATGAAACAAATTATTCTACCATTCGTTTAAAAGTTAAACTATACAAACAACATATTTTTTATTAAATGGTTCTATTCACATAGAAAGTACTTGTTTTGTATACGTAACCTAAATAAAACAGCTTTCACTATAGCGATAATAAAAGAGAGGAAATAATAACAATAGTTTGAAATGTACAGGTAAGTTTACGCCTTGAAGCATGCCTCAGCGTCACAATAGATAGGTATCTGGAAATGTTTGCCCAAGAGAGAATGGGCAGGTGCTATTGTCCATGACAACGTTTCTGTCAATAACGTGTCCAAGGCCACCAAAATGATGTATATGTGGTGTATACCAACGTACAATCCAGCGTTAACTTCGTTAAATACTTTCAGAAAGGAAAGAGGGATGATAGAATAATCTTTAAGATTATGCCATTATTTACAGTTTAGAGATCAACAATTCTTTCTAACCCGCCTCGGTGGCGTAGTTAGATAACGCGCTAGATTCATGTTGATCTTGACTACCGAGGACGGGTAGATCCAGATTCTAATCTCGCTCAAGTGAATTGAGGATGGTTTTCCCTAAATGTTTTCCCATTCTCCCTTCACGAAAATGTCGGTTAAGTTCCTCTACAGTTAACCTTTCCAATTCCACTAGCGCAATTAGTATTTAAGTGTATAACCCGAACAAGTAATTAGACGTGGTGCTAAATAAGTAAATAATATATTTTGGTCAAAATAAATTAGAAAATGCTTGTGCATATACGTTTAGTTTAATTTCTACACATGACAAAATCAATGGTCCCTGGATACGTATCAAGGGGATCATGGAATTTGATGAGAAGCTATATTAGTCTTGTAATTTAGAAAAAAAAAAGCTATAAATTTTCTTTAACAATTCATAAAATATTCTAAATTAAAGTATAGAGTAGCGTTAAAATATAAAATAGGGAATGAAAAGAATAAAGAAGTAAGTTTGGATGGATTTAATCAACATATTAAATGGGCAAATCATTAGATAAATTATTTAAATTTGATCTTAATTCCAGAGTGATACAATGAATAATGGTTAGAAGGCATTTAAATGAGGAAAGTGCAAATTAAAGTTCAAAAATTATATTGAAAATCTATTTGAAAAGGAGGTCTTGACTATGAAGTATAGTTCCAAGTTAGAAGTGACATGTATAAAACCTGTTTCGGTTTGCCACATTGTCAAAGGTGCTTTTCTCGCATCATAGTAAACTGTCGATGACAGGATATTCAAATCAAATTTAGAATCTCTCTCAGGTGTACTGATGGCTTCCACTATCCCTTTATGCAAATACGAATACACTTCCTCTAAATAAATTATCCTAATCCCTAAAACAATTAGCGTGATTAGTATATAAGCGTATAGTCTAAACGTTTAGTAAGGAATGTTACTAAAGAAAAATGGTAACGTTGACATTTAGTTCGATGTGCTTACTGATAAGTAAAAAAGTATTGAATGTCATGTCAATATATGAATATTAAATAACGTTTTATTAATATTAAAAACTGTGTTTTTTACTACCCTATATCAATAACAAATATCCAATAAGTGCTATCTTCTTCAGTGACCGAATGATATAAGTTGTCATTCTGGTGTTGGACTGGCCTGCTGTTTATGGGGATATTAAGGTTTAAATACTGTTTGGGTCTTCTAATGGATATTTTTGTTTGTTTTACCTCTCACATTCAACTCAAATATAGATAGATTAACTCTAAAATCCAAATTATTAAATTGACATCGCTACAAAGTATTTGTATGAATATTGACAACCTTATCTGACATACATTAATTTAAAAATATGATTAATAAAAATTATATTATTTTATATTTCTCTCAAATAAAAGTATGTGTTAAAATTACGAACACATTTCATACAAATAAGGTAGGGTTTTGAAAGATGCTATAGCGGTGAAAGAAAAACGCCTAAAAATTGAGATCTATACTTTAAGCGCTATTGTATTGTAAGGCAAGCTGTCTACGTAGAAGGAGTTAACTTTTATGTAATACGTTCAAAACTTGTAATAAGATAATATTAAAAAAAAAAATGTTACAGAATCTAACAATGACAACATATGGTAAAGGAATTTTGTAGAACTTCACCAGGAATACAATGTCAACATATGTTATTGATTTTAAAACAAATGATCCCTTAATAGATATTTTAACCATAACGTTAATATTAAAATAAATTTATTTTAATTTGTCTGTCGTTGGCCACTGATCAATGGATGATTTTTTTTTCAAACTTGATATTTAGATAGGTTTATAAAATACCTGAATTTTTTTACACCAACCCTTCAATTGAGGGTAGTTTAAGGATGAGTAGTTTTTTTAAACCCAAACTTTTCGAAAATGTTTCAGCCAATTCGTTTAAAATGCGCAGTTAATAGTTGTTTGAGATAAATAATATCACTTTATAATTGATATTAGGGAAACAAATTGTTGAAGGGTAGTTTAGTGAAGACTGATTTTTCAAAAACTTAATATAAATTACATGTGGTTGGTTAAAAGAATTTGGTTCCAAAAGGGTGCCTTGTTAGTGTTTTACATAACAAGTAATACTGTTTACTTGTTTTTGGGGGAAACACTCATTTATGGGTGGTACTATCGAAATGTTTTTCAATAACTTGAAATATTTTACAAACGGCTTTAAGGATTTAGTTCCAAATGAGTATCTTGTGAGTGTTTGAGAAAATAAATAACAGTGTAGTCTTAGTTTTGGGGTAAAACTTATTTATGAGTCGTTTATTGATAAGTGATGTTTTAATACATGACAAATCTAAAAAGTTGCCGAAATTATTTGTTCCAAATCGGTATCTTGAAATTGTTTGACATTACAATTGACACTGTATAATTGTTTTTGTGGTAAAATCTCATTAGTGGATAACTAATTAATGACATTTTTCAAAAGCTTGAAATATTTAAAAAATGACGCTATCGATTTGGTTCTAAATGGGTATTTTTGGGGTGTTTAAATACCAAAATAGCCTTTTAAACTTCATTTTGAGTAAAAATTAAATAATACGACATTTACCGTTTAATTACCTACGAAAGTTTGAGTTATTGAGAAAAGGATATAGTGATTTTGTTTATAATGTATAACTGTGGAGTGTTTGACAGTAACATATCAAATAAAATTCAAAATAGTTATTTGTTATAGGAAAATTCGGCAACGGGTAGTTTACGGAAGTAATTTTTTAAATTTAAATAATAAATAAAAACTTTTTTAATGTTATTTAAATTGGGTATATGCAAAATAGTTTGTATTATAAATATATGTGTGGATTTAAAAAAACATAGTGCTTAGTTTATCGCTGATTTATGTAGAATTTTATTTTATTGAGATTAGCTCTAGTGACTCTGAAACAAATTTGTATCAGTGACTGTTTTAAGAATAAATAATAACTTATTTTTATTTAACTAAAATAAATTAATTTAACGATAGTATACTTAAAATAAATTAAAACAAATTAAATTGATCTTCAAGATTAAATTCAAAATGGCATTAGCTGTGAATAGTTTTTCTTGATAAGTAAGAAAACATTTTAATTTTTATCAATAGCAAATTATTTTAGGATAGTTCAAAAATAATTTATGAAATAATATTGAGTTTCCTAAATAATATTTGAAAGATTTGTTTTAAAATTTAAATAATTTTTATTGTGATTAACAAGGTGACGTGTTTGTTTAGTAAAGAAATATTTTTATTGGTTGCTTATTCAAAACTTATCTATGAACATTTTCTTTGACGCAATAATACACAATATGAGAAAGTTAATATGGTAAAGGTAATTTTTTTTTGTATTGAATCTAAGATATGTTAAATCATTTATTTTCTCTAGTATAATTATATTTAAACTTAATTTATTATGTTAGGATATTTTTCTAGGAAAGACAATACAATAGATTTTTTCAGCTGATATGCTTCCTATCATATCTGTCGCTGCCCCCTCCACTTTAAAGGGATTACACTTCTTCCAAGTTATCTTAAATATCGCAGACCTTTTATTCAAGCCATTATAAATTTGATATTAAATTAAACTAATAAATGATATTTAATATGTTATCCTTTAAAATTTAATTCTTTAAAACAACTAAATAATTAGAACTTCTTTCGATAACTAAGCTAAATCCGTAACGCATCTGATTATTTACTTGATGGAACTAAATTTCATTTAAATACCATTGGGAACAATATTAATTATCTCATCCATCCGGTTAAGTAATTAATTTATTTTTATTATTAGAAATAAAATGAATGTTTAAACAAATGGAGTTGTCCACTTTGAAGAACTGTTACCCTTACTTATTTACCACCCCCGTATTCAAAGGTAAAAGCAAACATAAAACTTTCTGGGAATTAAAAATATCTGAATTTTATGGATAGAAAAAACTGGGTATTTTAAGGATTTTACCTTCTATTTGTGGCTGGCAATTAAATCTGTTTTGACAGCTTTGTTTTATACTTTTCCGTAAATAATTTCTCGAGATTAAAGCTATAATTATAAAAGTTTTATTTAAAGAAAACGGTGATGCTTTAGTATATTATGCCTGCTTTAAAATATAAAAAAGATTCTTTGTTTGTGTCCAAATATGTGATCTAGGAAATTAATAGAGCATTATTTGAATGCTTAAAATTTAATATAACTTTTTTTTAAATATTGTGAAAATTAATAATGTATTATGGTAAATTATTTATTGAGAAAATATATTTTAATGATAATATATTTTTGATCTATTATATTTAAGTATTATATTGGTAAAATATTATATTGGTAAAATATTATGATCATCATTTTATTAAATTTACTGTCTACCGGAATAGTTAAACTTAAGGGATCAACTGTAAGGAAGTGGAGTTTCTTAATAATTTCCATGCGCTTGCTTGTAGTAAGAATGGTATACAGTTTTATTTTAATTTAATTTTAATTTAATGCCTTTATCGACACGGACATGGTGATTTTAATTTTAGTTAATTTGAATGCTGTTTATCCCTTAAATTTAGGTCAAATTTAAAAAAAAAATCAATTTATATTGAATGGAATTTCAACAGGTGTAGGATAAAAATAAATATTATATTTTATATAAAAAGTATTATATTTATAGCATTTTTAAACTTCATTATTGCTAATAAATTTAATTTTTTTAAATCTTCAAACATAAAAAGGGTGTTTTACAATTAAGTGTGTCCCTATGTAAAATTTTTTGTTTTCCGATTATATGGCGCTTTTTATGTACCCTTCAGTTAACCAGAAGGGTAGCAAGATTGATATTTATACTTTATACTAGAAATTTAATAGTTTTATTCTAATTTTTAAATTAAGTTTTTTTTTACTAAAGACTAATTAATGAAAAGTTAGAGTTTTGAAAATACAATATATTATTCCGTTCAAAATGTATATTTAACGAGTGTTTTATATAAAACTTAATATTGTATACTTAATTTTCAAATACAAATATTTTTGTAGATGGCAAGCATACTGATAATGATTTTTGAATTTTAAAAATTTATTTTATAAAATATTTATGATCTGGTTGTACGATGTACAATTTATTTACGCACTGTATATAGTATAATGAAAAAATTTTTACAGTGTGAGAGAAATATGTACTATCTATATAATTTTATATATAATTTACTTTGTCTAGTATCAAGTGTCTTCTGACATATTATGCTGTACAACAATAGTTAACATCAAGATGCATAAAGATTGTGTTTTTTTTGGGCGCCACCCCTAGTATCTAGGAGAAAAATGATAATTAAAAGAAAAAAAAGTTACCTCGGCTAATTCAGTCAGGGGCACGACGACTCTCAATACTCGAGACCACTGGGTAAACTTAAAACTAAAACATGAACAATTTAGATAAAATGGATTGTTGGAACAAAATGTAATTTAGACTACAATAAAAAAATATGTATAAAATAACAATTGTTGGAACTTTTGTGGATTTATTATTGTTTCCCCTTTTACCACATCCCAAGCCTACCTATGGAATTCCGGGTAATTCTAATTCTAATTTAACAAAGAATAGAAGAGTATTGTTGAAAAAAATATATAATAAAAAAATAATAATTAGACATAAAAATGAAATCTTAATTAATTCTCTGCATTAGTCTGTCTTTCTGAATATAAATGAATTCTGATTTTTATAGGATAAAAAAAAATATAATAATAATTTATAGTTGAAGAGTTGGCTTGGCCTCACCCCTTAATTAGTCCATATTGACACCAACTTCAGAGATTTGTTACACTTTAGTAATTCGAATTCTTACGCAATTTGAAACTTAAATAAACAATCTAGTTCTTGTACACACACTTAGTTTTCCATTTTATCCATTTGTACTTTAATTCACAACCTTTAATTCACTTTAAAATAATTTTAATTAGGAGCTCCACAGATTTGGCTTCATGTTAAGACAACCCCGAAGAAGAAGACCTCGTCTCCTTTCGAAAATCTTCCAAAAATAAAATTTAAAAATGTTCTATTCATACTTCCAAGTCCAAGGAGAAAACTAATATATAAAAAAGCAAAATATAAAATGTTGGCTATGGAATAGGGATAAAAATCAAATAAAATGCAGGTTTAATATAAATATTGAAATATAGCCCAATTAAGGCGAACAATGTTCTCACAAAAGAATTAAATGTTTATTTCTATCTGTCAAAATTGAAAAGCACGCTCGTTTTGAGTTGTTTACATCGAGCTTTGTTTCTTCTTTTACAATCAGATCCGCTACTCACTTGTTTGATAGAACTGCGCATGCTTTAAAAACAATCATGGCCGACGTTGAAAATAAATACAACAAGAGTTAAACCAACTTCTTAAAAGGATAATTAATATGTTTAATAAAAGGTAAGTTTTCTTCTTTAAATCAAAACTCTCTATTTAGATTATATAAAACAATGTTTTACGTTGTTCCTTCCGTCCTTTTATTTTATTTAATAGATGTAAATAGTATTATTAGTCAGGCCGGCAACCAGCGTGTGGCCTAACTTTGAAGTGCTTAATTTCACGTGAAAATAATTTGGAAATTGTTCACAAAAAGTAGAAAACAAATGGAAATACAAGGTAGGGTGGCAAATTACGTCACAATAGTTAGTGACTCTTAAAACTAATAATTATAAAATTTCTTTTCAATAATCCTCTTATTGTTTTATCTTAAAATATGTATTGATAACACATTTATCTTCATCTGTATTTGCATAATCCAAGGCTTCACTTTAACAATATATGGGACTTCCAGTGAAAGGGAGATCATGGCTGAATCACTCACAAGTGTATTGAGGATGGATTTTCCTTAAGGTGTGATGGAAGGGGACACGAGAAAAGGACAGTATTTTTTCAGTCGTTATGAAAATTTGTTTTGTCTAAGATAAATAAAATATTGCCCCAGTAAAAACTAGAGCTCAATTTTCTTCACATGGTGATACCAACAGTACTTTAGTTTCAGTAATGAGCATAGTAATGTTAGAAGATAAACGTTTTAAATGAGGTGAAAGAGTTTTCATTAATTTACAAGACACCCTTGACCGATATGAAAGATATTTTTAGGTTACCATGTGAAAAAAAATATTAAAATTCTATGTTTATAGTGAAGAAATATTTTATTTATTTTAGCAAAAAGAAAAAAAAAAATAGTTTCCCATAAAAATTGCAAAAATTCTGGCATTTTCTCGCATCCCCTTAAATTCCACGTTAGTATTTTCTCATTTATTATCCACACAAATTCAGGTACATCTTCGCCCAAAATTTTAACTTTTTAATCTTTACCTCGTTAATGCAAATATTCAATTGGCCCGAATGGGTAGTTCATAATGACAAGCATGAATAAAACAAACGCCTTCCTCATCCGTCCCACATATATGTGAGTAATCAGATAGAATGAACGGATAGTGAGAAATGTTTAATTAAAAAATATATTATTATTATTATTATTAGCACCGCGTCTTACTACCCGTTTGTTTGGGTTGTAAGCACTTACGCTACTGTGTAATGATAGGGTGATTGTGGGATGATATGAAAGACCCTGAAATTTAAATGTGGGATCCTAACCACGGTGGAGAACTGGAATTCCACAAATTCACAAGTTCCGATTTTTTTAAATATACCCACTATATTAACATCTGTAAATCTAATATTAAATTAATTATTCAGCTCAAAAATATAAGATAACATACTAAAATTCTCAACTCACAAAGTGGATATACTGTTAGTGTTTTACTACAAGGGTTATAGCTAGCTAAACATTATGAGAGTTCAGGAGGTCCCTCGTGTTTTTCCTGTAGGGGAATTCCAGTATCCCTAGCAAATCTCTCACCCACTTAACCCTCCTCCTCTTACCTAGATTCCAACCCCACCCTCCTCCTTAAACCCTCGCTAACGTTTCTCCAAAGAAAGCTAACTAAATGTCATGCATTTTAAATAATGCCTTCAGGCAAACAAAACCTTTTCTCCCGTTATCGTTATTTACACTTTCGTCATATTTTCTTCTTCTTCCTTGTGAAATTAAAAGGCATGTAAAGGGGATGATGTCTGTAGAGTAAACCCCCCCATAAAAATAAGTTGTGTAGGAAATTGTTAAAAGATCTGGAAGGATATAGGTCGTATAGCTTGTTGTCAGGACCTTATCCTGGGGCAGAAAACCTCTTGTGTTCCCAGACAAAGATGAAGACAAATAGTGGCACGAGGCTTGAGACTCGTATTGTCTTCCTACTATTACTCTATTTACTCAGGAAGGACCCCGAGGGGAAGGATGAAAAATGTCATGATATGGATGGAATGAGATAGAAGGAATACTTTAGTGAGATAAAACAGGATAATAAAATGTTACAAAGAATACAGTAGTAGTGCCAGGCAAAGAGGTAAATATACGGAAGGAAAGAGAGAGAATAAGAAAATGTAGAGCTTAAAAGAAAAATGATACACGAAGAGATAAATGTTTGAATTCATAATCAACCAGATTTAAATAAAGGGAAATATATTATTTTTAGATAACTATTTCTCTAAATTTATATTAAATTTAGAATCTTGCCATATTATAGTAAACATAAAATTATATATGTAACATATATTTATATTTTCTCTCTAGTGCTCTGAGTGTGTTTATGTTTATCTGATACTCAAAAAACATAATCTGATTAATATTTTTTGATCCATAGGATAAAGTCTAAAATAATATATTTATTAATAAGAAGAGCTCCAATTTTACTAGAGGGTGTTACACAGTGAGACGTCGTAAGACGTTTATAAATCCCAAATTGTTTAAGACGATTAATTTTATTACATGATTTTCCACAAAATGTAGCGAAAAATTATCAGCAAGCGTTTGAGGAGCTAAAAGATTAACTTTTGAGAGATTAAAGTTAAGAAATCAACGACGTTTCACGCAAAAAAAATTATAATTATTGGATTAAAGCAAAATGTTAGAAAATAAATAAAGTTGTGTTTTTATAAGGTCACAAGAGAAAGTTTTAAGATAATGTAGAATGGTTTGATACGGGTTTATGTAAACTATCACATATTCCTTAAAAACACTTTCACCGACATTTTGGTGAAAACTATATTTTTAAATATCAAACCATTTCATAAATAATCCGAGGTTTCTAAACTTCTACAATGCTTCTCATTGCTTTCTTTCATATATATCACCCTTGAGGCAGGTTCGTCAAACTCGTTTAGTCATAGGGGCCAAATTGAAATTTGAAGATACTCTTGGGGTCACATTTCAAGAAAGGTATATTGTCAGATAAAATAATTAAAATCTATTAGTAAACCAAAATAAAACTATCAGTTCACACATGTATGTTTGGATAAACATTTCACATATTTGGTGTGCAAATTGAACAACGATTTGAAGTCAACTTCTTATGTGTAAAGAGTAGAAATTTGGTATAACAACCTCAATTGGTATATTTTCTAAAATAAGGCTTGATTTATAACTGTCACGATTTAAAATTGTGTATTTCTTCAGCACTTAAGTACTTATATCAAAATGAATAGGGTCACGTTGTGTGTTTGTTTGTTAATAAAAATGTCTGCAGGACGTATATAATCATGTATCAGGCCACATGGGCCGTACTTTGAAATCCATACCACAAGTTAGGGATTAAAGATCTACTACTAATCTTTTTGTACGAAATAAACATCATTACTAATAATTAGGTGTGAACCTTGACTAAATGTGTTTGATTCTTAAAAACCTAGCTCAAAAATAAATTTACTAATTTGACACACTTAAATTATGGGTATTATAGAAAATTAGGTAAGTATTGGTACTATATAATATTCAACTGTTAATATTCAGTGGAAGGAAGGTGTTTATCTAGTTTAAGTAGTTGTATTATGAAATGATATATGATACTGGTCCCCAAGATAGTTCCTAGTTGCAGGTTTAAATCAAACCTAGGTTCATGGTTAATTCTACGGGATCTATAGCTTAGCACACCAATGCTCTATCACTTGGACATCATGGTTCGTCTCATATACAGGGACACTCTTAAATGAATGTTGTCCGAAAGCTTAGATCAGTCAGTAGCTTGTCTGTGAAATTATTAAACGTCCCGGAGTTGATTACTAGCATGGCCAATTTTTTTTATCATTGATGAAATGTCGGTTTAATCGTTCACATTGATGAAATAACGAGTGGAGGATGGATTTTTGTCTTTTTTAAATTTAAGTTAGTTTATAAATCGTGTGCTGATGTAATCTGTCGATTCAGAAAGTGTACGTTAAACACTTCAATTAAGTGGGGAAAAAGATTGTTTTTATTATTTGGTCTATTTTATGGTAACTTGTCAACGTATCAGCTACGCAAAAGTTATCCACAACTGCAGATTATGGCAATTTGTTTCTGACAATTTACAATTTTCTTCCATCCAATTTATTTAGTAAATGTGTATCACAAATTGATACATTAGCATTTTCCCTGGACACGAGAAGAACCAGGATTACTAAGTGATAGAACATTGTTGTTTAAACCCAAAGGACTGGGGTTTGACTCTCATGGCCCGGTTGTATCTTTTTACTTAATTGAATAAATTGGTTTAATTCAGGACAAAAGTGATTAACAACATTATTAATGAAGTAATCATTGGGCAAATATATTAAAACGGACATATTCACATTTTCGTGGAAAGAACATGGGTGGAAAACAGACTCAACATCGAACACGAAAATCCATCCTCTATATGCCACACTATGTCTGAACCCGAAAACTCTAACCCACAGGTTATCAAGTGTGTCCGATTCCTAACGCCTTAAGACTTCTTGGACAATGATTTGGGTTACCTAAAAGTTAAAATAGGATTGCATTTTTCTAGTCTGCCACTTCGCCTCATAGTACCTCTGCATGAGTATGAAATTATAAATACATTTTGCTTTCCCTTTGGTATCTGCATCTATTTGTGATAGATTCAAATTAATATTTAAAAACATAAATAGACGGGTAACACATTATGAAAACAATTTCATAATTTATTTTTGTAGCTAAGAACTTTTGTTGAAAAAGATTAAAAACATATACAATCTTACAAATGTTACGAGAAAGCTTTGAATATCAAATAGGAAGAGGATTTTATTTTCCTCTTGTATATCGTAAAAATAAAATAAAAGTACGGCTAGAATGGTATAACAAGCCACTCAACATATTCTAAATGAAAAAAAGTAGTTCTTTTTTGTTTTGACTAAGTGCAATTTGTTTTTAGCTAGAATTATGAATGATTTTCTCCGTGCATATTTCTAAGAGTAAAACAGCTATTCTCCAAATTACTGATACAAAGAAAACCAGATAAGTATGTTTCCTTTCTCGAGGCATTGAATTTATCAGAATACTAAGGCGCTAAAAAAACCTCGACCATTAAAGCAAAATCAAAAATTCCGCTTCAACCAATTGTTAGCGCTGTTTAAAGCTGGTTAATGAATGTATATATTAATATAAATATGGATTTTTATTTTATATACATATACATATATATATAAATGAATATTTATGTATTTCATATATATATATATACATACATACATACACATTTGATAAATATTCATTTATATATATATATATATATATAAATAAATAAATATTTATGTATTCCATATATATACAGCGTATTCCCTAAATACACTTAGTGCTAAGCTAAATATCGAAACGGATGGAAGTCAATCAGCAACAAGTACTTCAAATCAGCGATGAAGACTACCACTAGGCCATTTACTAAAAAGTAAATTGTTATTATCTCTAAACGCCCATATATCTGGTATTATTTATACCTTTTCATTCCAAGCATAATTTTAAACGATTTTTAATAGTCACTTATCATCATAACTATAATAAAATATTTTTAAAAACCACGCATTACTTTAATGTAAATAATGTAATAATAAATGCCTAAAGAGAAAGAAGGGCAAATATTAAAAAAAAAAGTGTTAGAGGGGACTAAAGGGTAAAAGTAAATCTAAAACGAATTTTAAAATTCCGGCCTAGAGTTGCACAATTTTGTTTACAGGGGCTAGCGTAGCCTACATCGTGCAACTATCTTCTTCTTGTATACAATTTGCTAAGCGCATTTCCAGTAATAGAAATTACGAGGAAATTACTGAAACGATTTTGACAAACGGCCACTAATTTTAACAAATATGAGTCCAGGATGTTGGGAAAAATAGTAGTTTAACACGAAAACCCAGTTTTAACAGATACTCTTTAGTTTTTAATTCTTTGTTTGATCATCATTGAAACCGTTATTTGCTGCATGGCTGTAACTCTATAAAATAAAATAAATCTCTTTGGATAGAAAGAAAATAACTCAATCTTTATTTGTTGGTCCTAACACATCACAATTTTCTCTTTAAATGAATATTTCTCTTTGGATGCTGGTTATATTACATATAAATTAAGATGCCTAAATCCAAAGATACCTTTAAAATTGATTGGAATGTTGTTATCACTAACTCACGTTTAAATCAATAATAATGAACATAATTAGAAAATTAAAAGGCCAAGTTCATGAAAATATTGTCTACGTTTTGTTTTGTACATGATAAAATGATGTTTAATTATATTAAGTAGGATGTGTATTATAATCTCAAAACCGATGAAATTATCTTGGATAATGTTTAAATAGAGCCATTTTAACTATCTAATTATCAGTTTTCTTTTCTTCTTCTTTTTTTCTTCAAATAATGGGTTTTATGATCATTATAACAAATGGTACACACAATATAAATACTTAAGTTAAACTATATTTTCATTTTACCGCTTAATTTTGAGGATAATATTTAAAAGTAATGTTTTGTGAGCCCCATCTAAATTTTCAGATTCTTACAAATACTATAAGTTCAGTTATGTTTCCATGTAGATAATTAATTTTGAGGGTATGATATTTCAAAGTACCTTAATGTTTTGTATACCATATCTATTTTTTCACATATCTATTTCTATCTGACACTTTCTCACGATCTCACAAACTTTCTATCATACTCTCTCCCTTCTCTCTCTCTCTCTCTCTCTCTCTCACACACACACACACACACACAAAACACACAACACACTTTATAATTCCCTCTCTATATCTCATATACTATTCTTTCATTCTCTCTATCCCAATTTATCTCTCTCTATATATTTCCCACATACACTCTCTAACCTCACATAAACTCTCTATAACACAATTTCTTACACAATATATTTATTATATTATCTCTATAATTCTCTCTCTTTCTCAAACGCTCTATATCTCTCAAACACTCTCTCTCTCTTTGGAACGTTTGCACTCTCTCTCTAACGCTTGCTCTTTCTCTCTCGCAAACGTTTTCTCTGAAACTCCCTCTCCCTCAAACTCTATATAAATCACTCTCACTCTTTATATAAATCTCATTATATCTATCTCACTCTCATTCTTTATACAAATCTCATTATATCTATCTCAGTTTCTCTTTTTCTCTAACTCTCACCCTCTCTATCTCAATTTCTATATCTCAAACTTATTCTCTCTCAAACTCATTCTTGCTCAAAATCTCTCGCTCAAACTATCAATCTCTCAAACTCTCTTTCCCTCAAACTCATTCTCTTAACTATCTCTCACACTAATTTTCTCTCTCTAAACTAATCTTTCTCCCTCTAACTCTTTCAAACACTCTCTCACATGCTTTCACATTCTCTTTCTTCCACAGAATATCTGTCTTAAATATTACCCTCTCACTTTGTCTCTCTCTCTCACACACAAACATTTACACACACACTTCCACATACTTTATTACGCAATCTCCTTTATATTATAATTTTTTCTCTCTCACACACACACACACACACACACACACACACACACACACACTATCTCCCGTTCTTGCACACACATTCTTTTTCACAAAAACTTTCTCCTCAAACACACACACACTCACTTTCTTTCTCTATTCTCCCAGTAATTATCTCTCTAACACATACACATACTCTCAGTATCACTCGCTAACACTCACTCGATCTACCTCAATTTCTCTTTCTCAGTCTCTTACACTCATTTTCTCACACTTCACACTCACTTTCTCATACTCACACTCACTTTATCATACTCACACTCACTTTCTCATACTCACACTCACTTTCTCATACTCACACTCACTTTCTCATACTCACACTCACATTTTCACACTAACATTCTCATTTTCACACTCAACCATACACACAATCACACACACAATGTATATAGCGTGATTTATAATATATATAAATCACGCTATTTCTTAATATAGGCTAATAGTAAAACAGATGAGCTTTAAGAGTCATAGGAAACTTAACTGATTCAAAATGTTTGATGAAAATCTGACCGATTCAATTGAACTTAGTTTAAAATGATGCATGGCATTATTTTTGAGCACAATAAAATCTATATAAAATGGGTTCTGTTTAAGTTAATTTTTTTTCCCTTCATAAAACTTGAACTAAACACACCCACAAAAGCTATTCTATATTAATATCTACCACTATACTAACAAGTAATCACTCTGTCACTGTGTCATGTGCCACAAATATACTTTACCATTTCACCCAAAATCAATATAAAGATTGAGCGGATATTTTGTATGGACATAGCTCAGAAGTTTAGTTAAAATGTAAGCCAATAAACGTTCCTATAACACTTAACCTAAGACCCTCCCTCCTTCCACCATCCTTTCACCCCCAAATATATCTCCTGGACCGCTGGGGCCATGGAGTCACCCTTCGGATTTCCACGGGTGCTAGACCTCGAAGAAAATCGAGTGTGATGTTTCAGTGATGAAATTAAATTGATTTCCGAGAAATTGAAGAGCTTAATATATATAATTAATAAAAACACTATTTTATATGTGTATACAATTTGAAATATGGCAAATAAAACCCCCATAAAATAACCAAGTATTTCTTAAAATTACAAAATTAATATGTGGGATCTGAATAAGGAGGGATAAGCTTAGCATCTATACAAAACTATTAGAAAACTTAACATTCAGCATGAAAAAAATACAAGTTGGTAAAAGCACCACCCCAATTATCAATAAAACCTCCAAAGATTTAACTTAAAAAAATCAAATACTGAGAAATGGAGGGGAAAACAATGCTTTTTAAACTTATAAATAAATGCCTTCTAGACACTGTGGAGAACATTAACTTTGTGGCGGAAGAAAAAGAAATTAATTAGTGAATAAAAAATTAAAGATTATATTAGATAGGATCCATTAGTATTGTGAATACATAGTTAAAACGCTAAATATGAATTAGCGCCTATACAGACGAGACATAACAATAAACTTTTGTAATAGATTGGGGACCGTGATTCTTTTTGATAAATCATGATGCTCAAAATGTAATATGTTTTTGTAACACATTATAGTAATTTAATTAAGGCTTTTTGGGGAAATATGAGTCTGTAACAATGTTTATTATTTCAATTAACTTCTACAATGTTCGTGCTTAAGTAAAGTTTGGGTTCCCGAAGGATTGCTTTCATTTGTGATCTCATTTGTGTAATAAGTACTATTTATTGTCAAAGATTTGATTTATTTTAATTTATTACTTACTGTTATTTGTTTGTGATTGCCATGGTTAGATTAGTATTGTCCACAGAGGAACAATGAAAGCGATGTCAGTCAGATGTTGAACGACCCCATTTGATACATTTTGATGTGGCCTGCCCGTGAGAGGAACGGGTCAAACAGCTATTATATTAGATAATTTTAGTAGTAATTATGTGTATGCAGAAAGTCCTTACTTAAAATCTATATATAAAAATTATTTGATATTAAAAGTGAATTAGTAAGAATCGATTGCCTTACAGGGTAGCTATATAATAATAATAATATTTAACACTGCGTCTTATTACCCGTTCGGGTTATACGCTTTTAAGTACTAATTACTCTAGTGGATTAGGAATTGGGAAGGTTGAAATAGAGGAAGTGAACCCGCATTTGCGTGGAGGGAGAGTGGAAAACCATTTAGGAAAATTTCGAACCTCGATCTCCCCGTCCTCAGCAGTAGAGCTCAACACGACAAGCGCGTTAGCCAACTACGCCACCGAGGCGGGTGGTAGCTATATAGTTATGAAATATATAAAAAAAAGTTTTAAATAAAAATATTCATTGTTTTCTAAACAACAAGAACAAAATAAATTGTATAATATTATATTAATGTTTGTTAAGAGTTATTTTAATATTTACCTCGTTCTGTTGTATAGCTACAACACTCACAGGTGTAAAATGTGTTATCAAAAGTCACACTGTCATTTCGTTGAATAGGGGAGACCGGGGCATGCTGACGAACGGGGCAAGATGACGAATTGAAATTTGGGTGCCTGTGGTACCGAGAGACGGTTGGCTATCCTGTAGCCTTGACCAACCTCACCCCTAGGCTGCTATAAGCTAGCAGCAATTAAATTTTCCGTCTAGTCTGAGAGTAGCTGTGCAGATAGGAAGTTTAGTCGCTGCACCCTCGCAGTGAAATTGAAGGTAGGTTTGATAAGCTCTTGTTCAGTTGTAACAAATGGTTCTTGTTTGTTAAATTCTATTAGCGATTGTATGAAATATTAGTAATCTATACTTGTAATAGTTATAATAGATAGACATTTTAGTTTAAGATATCATGAAAGTTATGTAATCCAGGACAAGTTGGTGGGGATAAGTCGACGAATTAATTATCTCGCCCCAGTTTTATAAAACTACAAAAGTATGCTTACATATCAATAAATCTGCAAATGTGAGTTAAGTAATATGAACATTACTAAAGTAGGCTAAATAATTTGGGGTTTATAAATGTTTCTCAAAATAACACACTACAACGTTATATTTATGCTAGCATTGATATTGGCATGCAATGCACCGTGTACACTTAAAAATGTAATTGTCCTATGCAGAAGGTGAGCACATGGTTAAGGAAGACCGATACAAGAAATGTAGATCACCCTTTTGGCATGGCATACTTGAGGGCAGCAACAGTATCAAACTCAATAAAGGGTGTCCAAGCTTGCGGAATTGAGCCAAACAATCCACAAATTTTTACCGAAGAGGATTTTGTACCTTCAGCAACAACTGAACGAGATCTTCCTCAGGAAGGACCTTCCCATGATGAACCCACTTTGGTTTGCAATGGACCACAGGCAGTTGAAGTGTAAAATGATATCCCCCTAAAGACAAATATTCCACAACCTGGAACATCCCAGCAGCAAGACCAACCAGAAGCTGTTAATGCTCAAGCAGAGGCTCCTGCTTGTGGTTACAAGTAGAATGAGAGTATAGCTGTGCAAACATCAATTCCTACTAAAGGACAACTAAATTAAACCTTTGCCAGAAGCAAATATATATTTGAAAGGGAAGCCGCCAGTTGTAACAGCATCTGTTCTAACGAGTACGCCTTTGCAAGATATTATTGTATAAAAAGAACAAGAAAAGAAAAATAAATTAAAAAAGAAGGAAGAAAGGGATGCCAAAACAGTTGCAAAGTAGTTATTCCAAAACACAAAGGAATCTCAGGAAAACACTGAAAATATAATGTGTCCAAGATGTGAAGAAGAGCTTATTAACCCTCCTGATGAAGTGTGGAGCTTGAGGACAGTGGTTTCATGAGGACTCTTCAAGCTATGAAGGATATGGCCAGTTTAAGTGTGACTATTGTTAGTATTAAAAACATAATTGTATATTATGGCGTAAACAATGGTTATTGATTTATTTGATTATTATATTGTTTCGCAAGCACCAAAATGTTAAATTCCATGTTATGTGTGGATTGCTTTTTTTCATAGACTATTAACTAATAGTTAAAGTTAATGAATACAATTTAAATCAGATATGTGATTTCGAAATTATTTGGTATTTTAATATATAAGTTATATTAATATATAAAAAGGTTTTTATATAATATATAATGCATGAACCTTATAATTCGTCATCTTACCCCGGCTTTGGGAAAGTGGGTGAATTTGCAGTGCTGTTATTTACATTTGTTTTCATCCAAATAAATGTATTTTATAACAAATTACAATGCGGAAAAGTTAGTCACTGAAATACTCTTAAAGACAAAAAATACTCACTATGATATATGGATTGAAACTATTTATATCAAACAATCTTGCTTAACGTTGTCAACATGCCCCGGTCTCCTCTACTATTATTTCAATGTCAGTACGATCAAAGGGGCTGGATTTATAAGCACTAATTACAATATGTTACCTGCCCCAGTTGAACCACTGGCAAAATTTCAGGCTTATATTTTTTTGATTTCTGTTTATGTTATAATAAAAATACAGGTTTGTCTTTTAAATATGTTTCACAACTAAATTCCAGTCGAGACGAATAAAATTATATATGTATATTGGGTGCCATTATGAACTAGGAGAAAATAATTTTAAAAAAAAACCTTTACCTTGGCTAACTATGACAGTGGCACGACGACTCTTAACACTCGAGACCATTGGGTGTGCTCGGGAAAGTTTTTATGGATGATGCAATGTTTATAATAACTACACTTTCTTACCTTAATCAATGGTATGCTGTAAATCTCTACAAGAGTTGAAGGAAAAAAAACTAAAAATAAAACATTGACTATTGAAATAAAAAATAGATCACGTAATGAAATGTACTAAATTTAAACCACAATTAAAAGAATTGTTGAAATGTGTGTGTGTTGATATTATTATTGTTTCCTTTTTACCTTATCCCAATCCTATCATGGAATTCCGAGTAAATACAATTCTAATCTGACAAAATAAAATATATTGTATTACATCTCTTCTTAAACAAAATTATTCAATTAAAATGATAATCTCCAAGCATGGTTAAATGTAAGCGTTTACAATTAAAAAAGAATGAATATTTAGAATTTTTGAAAAGAAAATGCAATGCCATTAATATTTTGACATAAAATAAAATATTAATTAATCTTCTTGATTTAATAAAGTGTATGAATATATCTATTCTTTTCTTAAGGCTTATATCAATCAACCCAGGATTCTTGATGATATAAAGAGAGGGATAGAAATATTTATGGTATGCTTGGCTTGGGCTCACCAAGAGAATATGTCTTGTTGAAACAGCAAAATGTAGGAAATTTGTTTCCTCTTCTTAATTGCAAAAAATCCACAGTTTTAGAATATAAATAGGCACTAGTTATTCCCTACACAATCAGATTTCTATTTATATATTAATATCGTACTTTTAAGTTAATCTTCTACTTTTAAAATATATGTATTAATAAACTACACATATTTGGTTTCATTCTTTAAGGACACCTAAGAAGAAGACCCTAATTTTCTTCAAAAGCTGTTCCAGGAATCAAATTTAAAAACGTTATATTTTCTTTCAAGTCCAAAGAGAAAACTAATATATTAAAACAAAAGATAAAACGTTAGCTATTAACTAAGTATGAAAGGGTACCTGGTGGTCTAGGGGTAAAGCGTCGGACTTCTGTGCTGGGGGTCCGGGGCTCAATCCTCGGTCCCGGCACAGATTTATCTGATTACCAAACCCTTCCTCAACCTCTGACAAGACGTGTATTAATCACAACTTGTAAATGTGTGGAATTCCAGGCCTCCACTGTGGTTAGGATCCCACGTTAAACTGTAGGTCCTCCATTTCATCTCAC
Organism: Timema poppense; assembly: GCA_902141375.1. Lineage (NCBI taxonomy): Eukaryota > Metazoa > Arthropoda > Insecta > Phasmatodea > Timematidae > Timema > Timema poppense. The sequence continues at coordinate 3,523 of CABFOV010004986.1, read as the reverse complement.
AATCACCCTACCATTACACATTAGAGTATAGCCCGAAGGGTTAGTAAGACGCGGTGATATTAATAATAATAATAATAATAACTAGGGATGAATATAAAATAAAATGCAAATTTATTATAAAAATTGAAATATATGTCAATGAATTTTAACAATGTTTCTTAAATGAATTAAATGTTTATTTCCATTTGTCAAAATTGAAATGCGCACTAGTTTGAAAGTATTTACATCACTTATTTTTCTCTTTTCTTACTTCTTTAATAATCACGAGATACGCCATTAAATTGTTTAATAGATCTGCGCATGCCTTGAATGAAATCATGGCCGACATTGAAAATAAATCAAGAAGAGTCAACAAACTTCTTAGAAGGATAAATATGTTTAATGAAAAGGTAAGTTCCTCCTTAGCTCAACATAAATTATTTTCATTATTTTAAACAGTGTTAGATCTTCTTACGTCCATCTTATTTTGAATGGATGTAAATAGTATTATTCTTTCACGTCATCAATATAGCGCGTTATGCTGCGCCAGATCTTTGAATTGCATCATTTAAAACTAAAATAAATTGCAAACTATAAACAAAATTAGAAAAATATAAGGATATACATGCTGAAGTGGTTTAATGACCGTTTAGCTCAACTAAAGATAATATTGACCAGATAATTTCCCGATTTACTACCCAAATGCAGACACATTTTCTCTAAATTCTACCTTTTTCATCAATAGAAGAGAAATTAAATACGTATATCCCTAACGGGTAAAAATATATAGAGCAAACAAAAATATTTCATTACTACAAAATTTGATCACCAGTTTTAGTTGTATGAACTACTGAATTAAATGTGAGGATGGTTGAATTTATAGGAAGAGTACATGCATTTTCATGAAGCGAGTGGGGAAAGAAAATACGAAAAATAACCTCGATATTAGTGACCAGGCTTGAACCTTAATACTTCTATCATCAACAGTCAAGTCTATTGTGAGGTTGACCCCTTTGTCCATTCGATCACCGAAGCTGGATAAAAGATGAGCTCTACTATCTTTAATTGGTTTAAGAATAATTTTTAGCCTGCTACTTACAAATTTACTAGAGCAATTTGTATTTGTTTAAACTTATTTTCCGTTTTATCCTAATGATAATGTTGAATCAACCCGTGCATTCTTTTTTATCTCACAGTAATAGTGTCCTACCATCTCTACTCGTATAAGTGTAAGACCGTCCATTCCTCTACTAGGGTGATACCTTTTTTTCTTCTACTAGGGTAGGATTGTCCTGTCCTTTACTAGCGTAAGATTGTCCTGTCCTTTACTAGGGTAAGATTGTCCTGTCCTTTACTAGGGTAAGATAGTGCTGTCCTATACTAGGGTAAGATAGTCCTGTCCTATACTAGGGTAGGATAGTCCTGTCCTCTACTAGGGTAAGACCGTCCAGTACTCTACTAGGGTAAGACCGTCCAGTCCTCTACTAGGGTAAGACCGTCCAGTCCTCTACTAGGGTAAGACCGTCCAGTCCTCTACTATGGTAAGACCGTCCTGTCCTCTACTAGGGTAATACCGTCCTGTCCTCTACTAGGGTAAGACCGTCCTGTCCTCTACTAGGGTAAGACCGTCCTGTCCTCTCCTAGGGTAAGACCGTCCTGTCCTCTCCTAGGATAAGACCGTCCTGTCCTCTACTAGGGTAAGACCATCCTGTCCTTTACTAGGGTAAAACCGTCCTTTCTTCTAATAGGGTAAGACCGTCCAGTCCTCTACTAGGATAAGACCGTCCAGTCCTCTACTAGGGTAAGACCGTCCTGTCCTCTACTAGGGTAAGACCGTCCTGTCCTCTACTAGGGTAAGACCTATCCTTTCTTCTAATATGGTAAGACCATTCCATCCTCTACTAGGGTAAGACCGTCTCGTCCTCTACTAGGGTAAGACCGTCCTGTACTCTACTAGGGTAAGACCGTCGTGTCCTCTACTAGTGTAAGACCGCCCTATCCTATACGAGGGTAAGACCATCCCGTCCTCTAATAGGGTAAGACCGTCTCGTCCTCTACTAGGGTAAGACTGTCCTATCATATACGAGGGTAAGACCATCCTGTCCTCTACTAGGGTAAGATTGTCCTGTCCTCTAATAGGGTAAGACCATCCTGTCCTTCACTAAGGTAAGATGGTCCTGTCTTATACTAGGGTAAGACCATCCTATCCTCTACTAGGGTAAGACCATCCTGTCCTATACTAGGGTAAGACCGCCCTATTCTATACGAGGGTAAGACCGTCCTGTCCTCTATTAGGGTAAGACCGCCCTATCCATTACGAGGGTAAGACCGTCCTGTCCTCTACTAGGGTAAGGCCGTTCTGCACTCTACTAGGGTAAGACCGCCCCATCCTATACGAGGGTAAGACCGTTCTGTCCTCTATTAGGTTAAGACCGTTCTGTCCTCTAATAGGGTAAGACCGTTCTGTCCTCTAATAGGGTAAGACCGTTCTGTCCTCTACTAGGGTAAGACCGTCCTGTACTCTACTAGGATAAGACCGCCCTATCATATACTAGGATAAGACCGCTCTATCATATACCAGGATAAAACCGCCCTTTAATATACTAGGGTAAGACCGTTCTGTCCTCTACTAGGGTAAGACCGTTCTGTTGCCATCCGTATCACTAGCACCATGCCGTACTTATTAAAAGTTAACAAGATTTAAGTGCTTGTTACTGTCTGCGCTTGTTGATAGCCTTAAGGGCCCACCCAAGGGAGGGTGATGGAAGATGAGGGTGAACGGGAAATAGGAGGATAGATATAAAAATCCTACTTTGAAAACTTCCTTTTTCTCGTCATAATAATTCGACAAGGGACTTCGTTTATTACTACAGTTTATAGCTTGTAATAAATTGAAGAATTAATATTTATAAATATTAGAGATACCCGTTTTTCTCGAAACCGATTTTTGATAGGCTACTTGAAAATAAAAACTTTTTCTTTATCTATTATTTGTCGAATAAGATAGATTAGCTTTGTAAAAACAGTCAAAATCTATTTCCTTAGATATTTAATAATAATTGTTATTGTTCATAAAATCTAAATTGCCTGACACCCCAAACCCCTCTCAATGCGAAACTTGGACTAGACCATTACAACCGACCCATGGTTCCTTGAAACTTTAATCTCACAATCTTATAGATATTTACTAAACATAATAAATTCTACAAAACCGAAAAGCAAAACAAAAAAATTCATATTATCCTTAAATTAATACAATAAATTGCGGATTTTATAATGGAATGAAGAACACATTTCACAGGTTACTAAAATATCAAGTTTCCCCCCCACTACTGATCCTACGCAAGTTAGCTCACAAGAAATTAGTGATGAAGTGTTTTGGCAACGACATATCGGACTACGTTATAAATCTAATGAGTTAAAATAAATATAACTTTTTTACTCTATTTTTATTAAACTTGTCTTGTAACGTTGCTTGAGATCAACGTTACAAGCAAGAAGCAAATATGAGTTAAATAACACCAAGTCTACAACCACGAAGAGT
>CABFOV010004985.1:0-46973 GCA_902141375.1 Timema poppense | reverse complement strand
AGCTGTAAACAATTCATGGCGATGCAGAATAGTTTTAGAGTTATTTAAGAATGTTGTTTCTTTAAACTCGCCTAGTAAAACGCAAATATATTAACAAAGAAATTCTATCTCGACTTGTCGCTCCATCCTAAATAAGCAATTTCCATATTGGATAAATTTATGCATTTCTTATAAATCATGTTTCAGGGGGGAGAAAGGGATAAGAAGTGTTCAAATCTGAGTGATTTGACCTTCAGTTCAGCTAAATGTGATAAATCTGCAAATCTTTCAGTATCTTTATTAGTTTATCCGTTGGTTCTCCAGGTGGCGTGCAGTCTTGCTATTCTACTTAGGCCACATATTTTAAGAACTCAAATTTCAAGTTTACTTCTTTAGCAATCAATTTGATTTAAAAAAATACATTGTCATCTTTAATTTAGAGATATAGGTATGAAGTATGCCAAGAGGAAAGTAATCTTCCTTTCTCCAGACATTGTCCAAAATGTTCAAACTTCCCAATAATATGAGAGGGGCATTCACCTGTCTCACATCTGTTTAATTAGCACCAATCTTAGTACTAATGACTAAAAAGAAAATGAAAGAAATCTTGACAGTTCCTATAGTCAAGTTCTTGACATTACGATGCCATTGAAATGAAAATTCAAGAATGAAATACTCTAAAACACATCATTTTTCCTGGCAATCCCATGTAGCTTTTTTGGTAGTAAACTAAAATTCTCAATCTTAAATTAGATATGTCTTAGACTAATTAAAGAGTGACTCTTTTTTCTCTTCAAATGATCGTTTGTGACGGGTGTGCTTATAGTTTTCTTAAGCATTGTAGTTTAAAACCAAAAGTATGTTTTTGAGTGATTTTCTAACACATTTTCAAGTAAACCATCAACCACACTTGACACCTGCAAAATGCAACAAAAATTTTGAAAAGTCTTTACAACAAAATTCTTGCATTTTGCTAAATACAATAGAGCTTTACTAATAATCTAGTTCACAGTAGGCCTCACCAGGAATGTGTATTTTACAACCAAACACGCAAATAAAATGACTCATGAATGCCTCACATTCTTTGCAAGACAAAATAATAAAAAAATAATGGAAATTTTTAAAAGGGGGTCATTAACAGGTTATATACTTATGAGAATTGTACCATCTGTGATGAACTGAAAAAAAATATGACGTCATAATTCGGGCCCTGGCAATAATTAAAAAGCGTTTACTTTACCTTGCAAGAATTGTTATTAAAAATATGTTTTTGGCAAATCATGGGATTTACAACCTTTTCAATTATTTTTTTTCTTTTATAGTTTGTTTTGATTCAAGTTATCGAATAAAATAAAATAAAATTTGAATGGATATTGAATTTCTCAATCCCACAACTTACCTTAACCTGTCTACTGAGATAAGGGTCCCAGGTTCAGTTCCAGCACAGCCAAGAAATTTATCATTGGTGAAACTTGGGTTTATCCTTTAAGTTATGAATTAACGGCCAAGGACTTGATGTGCCTGTCCTTGTATTAAGTTGGATTATAAGGCATAAGAAACTATGACAGGCCTATCAAGACGGTAATAGAAAATATATGGTTTGAATAAAAAACTTACCCAGGTCACAAACTGGAAACAGTAATGGATGTAAGTAGGGGTCTGCGAGCTTGGGTTTAATCATTCAAGTCAACCTCTAGTATTTATAAAAACTTCAGAGTTCGAGTATAGGCCTATTCATAATTTTAAAATGTTAAAAAGGTATATTAAAACACATGTTCTAAAAATATGAATGACACTCAATTTTTTTTTTACAAACAGTAAATACTTTTGAAAAAAAAAGTCAAATGGATATAGATTTTTAAATTAGAAATAACACTTATAAAACAATTTTAAAAACAAGAACACTCAAATAAAAATCTAATAAAAAACAAATAATTGAAATGGTTTCAACACATGTCTTTAAGGACATTTAATGCCAGGCCTCCACCATGGTTCGGATTTCATGTTAAACTGTAGGTCCTTCATTTCATCTCGCAATCACCCTACCATTACACTTAAGCGTAAGTGTGTATAACATGAACGAGTAGCAAGACGCGGTGCTAATAATAATAATAATTTAAGGACATTAAGATTACACTAACAATTATAAAGCCAAGCCTGAAAGAATAGTTGGATTAGGCCTAGATAATATTATTGTAGTGTGTTCCTCGCTGTCTTGATTAAAAGTTAATAAAACACATATTTTAATAAGCTAATATTTCCCCAAAATATGCTACAGTAACTTAATTTACTGTATAAGAAAACATAAGAATCATAAACAATTATAAATTTGAAATGTTTCATATTTCGTTTATTATTCCTTAATGTGATCGTGTATTATCACATCTTCCGTTCCATTTCCATTCCTCTATGCACAGTTGCACATGCGCAATGTATGAGCTCTCGTTAGACATTTTATTGAGAAATTGACATCAATTTAATTTTTAATACTTATAAAAGTTGATGCTCATACCTTAAATGTGGGGAGTTTGGTAAAATATGCATTTCAATAAATAAGATCAACTATGACTTTCAACAGGTTAACCAACATAATTCTATAACTAAATGGTAACTAAACTAGAGCTAGTTTCGTAGCTAAACGTTTAATATAAGATATTTTCGATATTACATTTTCAATTTAGCATAAATTATTATTTTAGAAAGAGACCAGGTCAAAATAGTAGATAGAATCATTCAATTATTTAGTAATCTTTTTAGCTATTTTTATTTTCATTGCATTGTCATGGCAATACAAGTGAACAACTTCAATCAAGTATAATTCAAATCGGACGACAATATTGAATAAATTTTTATCAATTTGTTAAGTAACCAAATGATATTAACTCAAATAGATTATGCTTACTACTGCATTTAAAAAATTGATTAAGTACATCAAGTAGGAGTTCGAAAATGACGAGCCTACAAAACTTTCGATCTCGATCTTGAGCTTAAGCGACAAGCTTGAGTTTGAAATACGAGTTCTCACAAAGCCCTAGATGTAAGAAAAATTGATATCAAAGCTCCGCAGAGCTCTGGTGTGTAGGGAAATAATCATGCCTAAGAAGTAACTTATGTTAAAAAAAAAGCACATATCTTAAAAATTCACAGTTCTTTTAAATTACTAATGTTGCTCTTGATAATAGAATAATATAACTTAATTAATGGGGTAGTTAAAAAAGGAATTCACCAATATTTGCATAAAAAGCATTGAAAACACCACCCATTCCACAAATTATAGATTCAGTGGACCCAATTTTTTATTTATTTAAATGCACTGTGCATTGCACTTTAATTTTATACCTTAAACAAAGCTATCACATTATACCTCAAAAGTGAGTCAAGAGTTGTAAAACATTAAAACGTAAAGAAAGAAAAAGATATTTAAGTGACAGGATCAATTTAATAAAGTAAGAATTAATATATAATACAAACTGTTCTAACCACCAAGCAAGTTTCATACAAATGTAAACTGGAATAGACAAAAGAAATAAAACTATTATACAGGCTTATACAGTAAAAGTGTTCAACATTTACAATGTATTTCATTTAATTCGTTTTAAAAACAGTTTAGTTAAAACTAATAATCATAAATAAATTATAAACCTGAGATTGTTGCAGCAAATGGTCAGGCTCTGTTTTGAATCATTTTAATTTGGTTTTTTATCGAAACCAGAGATTACTTGATTCAGATGTTTGTTTGAAATACACATCAATTGGTATGATGTGTCTAAACTGTACTACTTTAGAAGTTAAAACTTAACATTATCACCAATTTCAACAATTGGTTATTTAGAATATAGAATTGGGCTAGTAAAAGCTATTAAAATGAAACTTAAATCATAAGCAGTTATAAATTGGCCAAGAAAATTCATAATAGACAATATTTGATTAACTAAACATAAAGCCCTAAACCATAAGTACCAAACTTGTTTTTTATAAATAAGATGGTCATTATTAAACATTAAAGCCCAAAACTGAAACATTAAAATGTTTATTTGCTATAGTTTAAAATAATTTCATCACTAGTTTTTAATATTAAGTTTCAGTTTAGAATTCAACAAAATTTAAGTAATTTAGTTAGATATAATTGCATGAGAAACTTAAGACTTTAATATTACTATTATTTCTTAACCAACATTACAACTTTTCAATGCAACTTCTATTCACTTTTGAGGTATAAATGTGTATGTGAAAGAAGATACAGGAAGGGATAATTGTATTTATGAAACAAAGATACAGAAAAAAGTGATAGAAACCGTAAAGTCTTCAATATATACAGTTATACCTCAAAGTTTCTATCAATCTTTAATGCAACTTCTTTCATTTATATTTAACAAATAAAAAATTAAATCTCACTATCACACCAATTTGAAAATTAAGCAGAAAATTAGATAAGGAACTATTCAATACAGCCAGGTATTTTTTTACTTTAATCCACACCCGATTTGAAAATATATCCGATTTAAAATTGCTGGGAATTAGTAACTCAAAGAAACCACTTTTTAGCATTAGTAATGGTCCTACATTGATATCTTAAAAAGTTAAAATCTACATTGCACCAAAATTTACAGTCCTTGTACACCAAGGATCCTATCAATTCATATTTTTAAAGATAATGACCAATTCATCAATTTACAAACTCAGCCAAAACATTTTATGAATCAATTTTGGTTGAGTCGGTTCTAATGAAAATGGTTTAATTACATTGGTTCTCAGTTCCAAATAAGTTTAAAAAGAAATTTTCAAAAATCTCTACAAAAAATACATGCAAATTAACTAATGATTACTAACTCATTTCAGAAAATATGCATATGTATATAAAAAAAAGGAACTATTTTCATAACTATAGGCATTGTCTCCCGCATATTAAATTAAGAAAACCTTTTTTCACTTTTAGAGGTATTTTGTATATGTATTTGAAAGAAATTGTTGCTTGAATCAATAAAAAAACATTGAACTGGAAATATAATTTTTAAATCTGAAATTGGATTTTTAAAAGTAAAAAGAGGTGGAACCAAGGTACCAAATTACTGAACCATTCCTAAAATAAACATACAAAGAAAATATACTTTAAATTATATCAAGTTTGAAGTTAAAAGATACATTTTAAAGATTTCTCCTTCTATTAATAGGCAAATAAACACAAACAAAAGAACACAAAAAAATAAAAATAATTCTAAAACAATAAATAGCGAAACAAGGTATGTATTATTTCATTGTTTATTAACAAGGTTTAGGTTACAGAATCTCCATTTTTGTAAAAATGGAGTAATGAAACTATTTATATCATACAAAATCAAAATTGTAGGAAGAAATCAAATACAAAATGACACCCTGAGTATTCTTTTGTTCTCAATTAATAAAAAAACACATATGGTGCTATTTTATATAAGTTCCTCCCATTCGAATGCTATATCAACCAGAAATAGGCAGATTATTTTGATCTCAAAACAAAGCTCTTAGAGGAAACAAAAATTACCAGTATAAGAGTGGGTTGAGGAATGGAGAGTGAACGACAGCAAATTTTAAATATTCCCCGGGGTAAGGGTGGGGGGGTGGGGGAGAAGCGACATATCCATGTTAAAATTTTGTTTCCTCTTCTTTTTTCCCTACAACTCCTATGAACAGGATAGAAACATAATTAAGTGTACAGGAAATATTTTCAATTTCTCTTTTGTAACATCTTTAATTATGTCTCTATAGAAGATGTACAAAACTTCTCTGTTTGCAGAAAATAGAAGCATAGTTATCAAAAGAAACTTAAAAAGAAAACTTAAAATTTTAACCATTAGACAATTTTAATAGTTTTTTTCAATTTTTATTTCACAACAAGTATTTAACTAAAGGTTTGTTATTTTCATAATTTACAAGCATTAAAAATATACATTTGAATTAATGTTTCAAAAAAAAATATCAATCTGATTTCTTAAAAAAACAAACATAAAATATAATTATGTGCACACAATGGCAAACGATCGCTTCAAAGAGAGGAAGAAAGTTATTTTTCCAATACAGACAAAACTCCAAATATTTTTCATAAAAGCCATAATTGAACAAGTGCCAAGAGCTACGAAGTCCCAACTGCTCTTATGCTTTTTTATTTATTTATATAATTTCTGTTTAGAAAAAGATTCCTTATTTTAAATGGACTTTATTTCTCCCTGTCGCCAGGTTGTGTGAGGAAGTTTGGGTCACATCACATGGCATACTTGCGTGTCCATTCCCTCGCAAGTTCGTTATATTTTTCCCTATCTGTCTTGTATATCCTAGCAATTTCAGGCACTAGTGGGTCATCCGGATTCGGATCACACAGCAAAGAACAGATGGATAAGAGGACTGAAAAACAAACAAAAAATCATCAGTTCCATCAACAAAAATATATATGCTTTAAAATAAATGTAAAAACTACATTTTTCCATTTTAGGTAACATCAAGTAGAGAATAAAAATAAAACACTTGTAATTGTATGCCTTTATACATCGTTTGTACCTTCCAAAGTAAAAACCGCCTCCTGCATACACCTTGAAGAAAATAAGAACTAGAGTCTACATTTAAAATGCATCAATGTGGTGTCAACTGTTAACCATATAATTATATTAGGGATGGACGAGATAAGAAAAAAATTATATTGATCACGTCTCGAACATCTAAAATTGTTCTAAAAAATCTGAGGAATTTTAAAGAAATAATAGAAATATGCAAATAACTGCCCTACTATATTTACTAACTAATCCAAGTGAAAACCTATTTATAACACTATTTGATAATAAATACTTGGTTTAATTGGAAGTTAATATATTTTTTCTCCATAAAAGAGCTCAGATTGGCAAGCCTTAACATTAGTTTGTTAACAATGAAATGTTCCATTAGATGTTTCGTTAAGATCTTGTTTTAAAATAATTTCAGTAATTAGTATTATTAAAAAAAATTCTCATCTCGTCCATCCATCTCGATATTTTTTCATTTTCTCATCTCAAACTGAAAAAGTGGTTCTCGCACACCCCTTTTATATCATATTATATATATACACAAAATCATTATAAGACAAAAATGTTAATTTATTGAGGTTTATTTCATGCAAACTAGCCATAAAGTTTTATTCAAACCCCTCCACATTACTTTATGTGCCAATTTGCTCCTATAGGCGTAGTGAGAGAATCTGAATTCCTCAATGTCTTAATGATTGGAAGATGTGACAGTTGTAGATAAAATACAGGGTTGAGGAAGAGAATGCATCAACTTACCCCCTAGTCATATAGCAGCTCTATTTTGGCTAGATTACTAGTAAACACACACATATATATAACACATACTTTTGAATAGAGGGGCCACAGAGTTTCATATTGAAAAAGATTAATGAATAATAGTCATATTTATTAGAGTTGGGTCAAATCCACCATTTTACAAATGCAAATCCTTAGAATATAAAATACAAAAAGTAGCCTAATATTAACATTATTCCTTTTAATTCATTCTCTAGAATATAAAATACATTCGGGTTAAGTGCTAAATTACTTGTCTGGGGTTTGGTTGTTAAGTTAATCCAATAATAATAATAGGTCCGGACCCAAAATTAAGCAGCATTAGAGGTCTAAAACAAATTTCACTTTAAAAATTGAAAACAATATTTTTTTAAAAGAATATGATGCTTGATTGCAAAACTTTCTAGAATTTCGAATAGCCTTAAGGATTCGAGTGCTCCATCACTAATATTTATATATATAAAAAAATGACACTTAGAACACAGGACTTTTGACTCAAGAGCACCACTGAACTATCTATAATTGGTCCCATGCTCAGAGAGTGTGATGGTCATGTAAGATCATAAACTACTTCAAGAGACATCAGAGAAATAGTCAATGGTGATTTGGGGTGGGCATTTACACTGCGGCTTGTACAAATTTCAATTATATATGGTTTATCTATCTGTTTAAGGCCCTTGGCCCTGTCGAGTGCAAGTCTAAAACCTATTTTGTGGAATGGTGGACAAGAGGGTGAAAAGTGTGGCGTGGCTTCATAACCGAACAAAGTATCCTCCCGTGCCAACAAAAACAGATGGATCGTGGAAAATTTGAAGAAGTATGTGGGAAGAAGACCATATTATTATTATTATTATCATCATCATCACCATCATTACTACCCGTTCGGGTTATACACTCTTACACTAATGTGTTAATGAATGGTAGGGTGATTGTGAGATGAAATGGAGGACCTACAGTTTAACGTGGAATCCGAACCACGGTGGAGGCCTGGAAGAAGACTGTTGGGTAGTCCAAGAGATGGGAAAAGCATATAACAGAAGTGTTCAAGTGAGAGAGGAAGATGGAGGTATTTTATTAAATTGACCCGTCCACAGGCTGGAACAGTTGTTGTTGATGATATGAAAGGTTGACAGAAAAACATATAGTTTTTTTTTTCCTATTCACCTTTTCTGTACTTGCTTCCAAATATATATTTTATGTTTGTACTTATGAGTTATAAATCAATATACTAAAGAAATTCAATTTGAAATATTTCTAGTACAAATACTGCATCATAATAATAATAATAATAATAATAATAANTAAATCAATATACTAAAGAAATTCAATTTGAAATATTTCTAGTACAAATACTGCATCATAATAATAATAATAATAATAATAATAAACACTGCTTTTGTTCAACCTTGACTCAAAGTGAAATAAAACAAACTTGTGACTAACCGAGGCAATTGGGACTGAGCCTTCTGATAGAAAAAAGCTGATATGGAGCATGTAGGATTTATTGATTATAAATCACCAGGATGTACTGAATTTGTGGACATTATAAGTTTCAAATTATCTTCTGATAGAAAAAAGCTGATATGGAGCATGTAGGATTTATTGATTATAAATCACCAGGATGTACTGAATTTGTGGACATTATAAGTTTCAAATTATTAATTTAATGTATTATAAAGCTAAGCTAAATTTTAACTAATGTATAAAATATTTAACTATTGTTTAAATAGTGTGTTAAAATATAACACTTTCACAGGAGTGCCACGGTTAACATGGTGCAAGGCTTGTATAATCGCGAGTCTTCTTTATGCCTACTTGTATACCCCTAATGTTCTTCACAAAATTATAGTCTGACACATATTTCTTTACAATTTAATCTTGGGTGTTCCCAAAGAACCAATAGGAATACAACATTCTTGAAATGAAAAGCTAGCTCACCCTTGGAGATTGTTAGCGCAGGAGACCATTGCGATCTCAGAATATCCAAACAAATGCTGCCATTACTATTTATGTTGGGATGATAAATTCTGGTTGTGAATGCAACCTGAAACATTTTATAAAAATACACTACACAATATCAACAAAAAGACAATTATTTGTGAATCATACATGTATATTATTTAGAAAATAATTCAGCAAAAATATATTACTAAACCCTTTTAGTGCCACGAATTACTCCGGATTCGGAAGCAAAGCAGGGTTCCTACAGTATTTGTAAAAAAAATTTCCTTGACCATTTTATCAATTTCGCTGACCAACTTCTAATAAAATGTGCATTATAACTTTACGATACTATACAAGATTTCTAACAATAGGTTATTTACGTTGACTCTTACCTTTGGAGGTTTAAAAGGATAATCTGTAGGAAAGTGAATGGTTAAAAAGAATACACCTCCTTGATATGGACTATCTGGCTGAAACAAACAGAAACCAAACAAAAGGTTAAAATAGGTAATTTATACCAATTTGAAAAATTAGGTAAAAAAAGTTGAAGGGGCAGACTGAATGTTGGCAAGAATAAGTAGCCTAATATATTTAATGAAACTTGTAGTTTCTGTCAAGGTTGGCGCATCACTCTGCACAAACTTAGAAATTATACCCAAGTGTTTTCCCTCCATTTACATCAAATTCAAAAATATATATAAAATACTGTAGAAATGAATAAATTTAATGTGAACAAGTATGTGCCAACCTTAACAATAACCACCAACTTAACCAAGCATTATGGATTGTTTACTTTTGAATTGAAATTTTAGTTTTTTCTTTTTCAAATGTAATCATTTTACCATTTAACAAATAATTCATAACTACTTTGTTAAATAAACTAAATGATGACGCCAATAAATATAGTTTTATATGTGTTGAAACAGTTTTAAGCTAAAAAGTTATTGCAGTTGTTGTCAAAAGAAATTATAATCTAGACAAGCATATTATCCTTTATTTTGTTTACAAATAAGACCAGGGTGACTACAAAACATATTTTACAAAATTCCCTGACTTTTCCAGATTTTCCATTTTTCCCTGACTACTTAATCCACTTTTAATGGTGGATGATGACTTGTTTTATTCATTAATGATCACATATTAAAAAGTTTGTATCTACTAAACAAACTGTAATATAAGTTATTTAAAAAAATTAAAGTGTTATTTTATTTGGGTATTATTAACTTTTGTTTTAGTGTTTAGTTGTAAAATTAATGGGATATTTTAGACATATTTTTTAATTTCCTGACTTTTCCTTATTTTAAGTTAAATTCCCAGACATTTCCTTGTCATCCAAAAATTCCCTGTCTGTAGCCACCATGAAGATTAATGTAGTTTTCGGACATGCATAACGAAGTAGAACATTAATAGAAACCAAATATTTGTGGTAAAACAACTTTAACAATGTTTGTGAATGGTTAGTTTTTTTACTAGCTAAATCAGTCAGATAAAATTTGTTATTGTTAATCTTTCTTGCATCCAAGGGTCAATCACAGGGCTTGCAATACTATGACTATAGCCCCACTGATTATAAAGGTACCAAGTATGAAATAAAGTGATCTAGGCATGTTATAATAACACTATTGTATGTCATGAAAAATGGATAAAATTGCACAAAGATGCCGTGTGGCAGCAAAATAATCAAATGAAATGATTTTTTCCTCCATTTTATATGTGCTTCATTTCTACAATTCTATCATACTATAAAATTTGAAAGCAATTGGATCCAGCCATACAGAATGAAATGGCCAGATGCAGCAGTGCAAGTTGTCCACTCTTGGTTTCGGCTTATCTTTTGTTCAACCCTGGATGTGATAACACATCCTATTGTGCTGGCTGGATAGTGGAGGAAGGCGGATCCTTTGTCACTGTCTCACTAACACATTACAAGTCCTACTATCTTTAATAACATGAGAAAGCTTGAATACAAAAATAATTTATTTGAGGAAAAAAAATATTGGTCTACCAGTTTGTAAGTTCGAAGGTCAGTGATGGCTATCAGAAATTAAAAATATGTAGCCTATAGGAACAAAGTAAAGATTACTACATAAAATGAATTAGGTAAAAAGAACCTTCAAGAAATTTCAAACCTATTTTTTTTACTGTCAAAGATAAATGACATTTTACTATATTTGTGTTATTTTATAATACAATGACTTATTGACTAGCTAATGGCTCAGAAATGTAAATGTGTTATTTATTTTATAGTTGATGTTATCTATCAAAAGTGATAAATGCAGGTCACATGACCTGCGATTCAAATATGTGAAAGTAGATCTATTAACTTTTAAGGCTGTCAGTTAAGACCCTTCCTAATAAAATTGGATTATATTAAAATGTTAAGGTAGAATCTTACTGTATCCATTACGGTTTCCAGCTTATGTTTTGGATCAGTTTTTTATTCAAGTCATATATTTTAAACTACAGGCATGCTAGACCTGTCATAGCTTTATATGCCTTATAATCTCACTTAAAACTACGATAGGCAAAACATCCAGTCCCCGGCTGTTAATTTATCAAGGTAAAAGGGTAAACCCACATTTTACCAATGATAAATTTTTCAACTACACTGAGAATCTAACCTGGGACCCTGAGTAGGCATACTCGAAAATTTGAGTTAAAGAGTCAAGTTTTCTGCTTGAGCTATACTCAAGATTTTAACAAACTCAAAAAATTGGAGTACTCAGAATTTTCAATCTCCTTTTCTCAAACATTCCTGGCTTAATTAATTGGATTCAATTTTAAGATATACTTTAATTGAAAAACGAGTTTTGCAATATTTAATTTTGAAAAAAAAAGTGTGATTATAAAAATTTTCACCCTAAAAAATGTTTATAGTACTTATTTATTGTTTATGCATAGATATATTGCAAAACTTCAACTTGAATTATTTATTGTAAAACATATAATGTTCTATACTACTCGAACTAAAAACAATTATCTTTTCAACCAAACTCAATTCAAAATCGATTCAAAAGTGAAAAATTAGTACTTGCACACCCCTAAAATAATACTAATAATATCCCGGTAGTAAAATCTTATCAATGAATGTTAAAAAATATATTTGTGTTTTCTAAAACCTCTTTTATACTGTATACATTGTTAAAATCTTTTAAACAATTGTTTGTTGTGTTTTAAATATTGTTTGAATTTTTACTTTTATGATATCCGAACGTAAAAATTAACCAACCATAAACTTTGGAAATATTTTGCAGAGTTTAATTTTGAGAATTCTCTACTAGTGCCACATACCCACGACTATTATTGGACCTAAGTAAATCAATTGTGTGCCATTTATTTGTGCGATTTCTCCAATCTTATCAGAGTAAATACAGATTAATTCACCCGTTCTAAAAGCCTTATAGAGATTTAGATTAAAAGCTCTTTAGGGTGATTCATTTACTATAATTAAGACATTCATGATATAGCCGAAACCATGATTGAACAAATAAATAAGTTTAATAGACACCAATGATTAAAAAACATTTATTTCAGCCAGAGCATGAAAATAATATTTTAGGTTTGATTCTAGCAAGAAAAATACTTATACATTTCCTTTGGAAGCCAAGCAGTGTCAGCTAGGGGTATTATACTGAAAGCCAAGAAATGGCAGCTAGGGGTATTATACTGAGAGCCAAGAAATGGCAGCTAGAAGTATTATACTGAGAGCCAAGCAGTGTCAGCTAGGGGTATTATACTGAGAGTCCAAGAAATGGCAGCTAGGGGTATTATACTGAGAGCCAAGAAATGGCAGCTAGGGGTATTATACTGAGAGCCAAGAAATGGCGGCTAGGAGTATTATACTGAAAGCCAATAAATGGCAGCTAGGGGTATTATACTGAGAGCCAAGAAATGGCGGCTAGAGGTATTATACTGAAAGCCAATAAATGGCAGATAGGGGTATTATACTGAAAGCCAATAAATGGCAGCTAGGGGTATTTATACTGAAAGCCAAGAAATGGCGGCTAGGAGTATTATACTGAAAGCCAATAAATGGCAGCTAGGGGTATTATACTGAAAGTCAAGCAATGGCAGCTAGGAGTATTATACTGAAAGCCAAGAAATGGCAGCTAGTAGTATTATACTGAAAGCCAAGAAATGGCAGCTAGGAGTATTATACTGAAAACCAAGCAATGGCAGCTAGGAGTATTATACTGAAAACCAAGCAATGGCAGCTAGGAGTATTATACTGAAAGCCAAGAAATGGCAGCTAGGAGTATTATACTGAAAGCCAAGAAATGGCAGCTAGGAGTATTATACTGAAAGCCAAGAAATGGCGGCTAAGAGTATTATACTGAAAGCTAAGAAATGGCGGCTAGGGTTATTATACTGAAAGCCAGGCAGTCAGCTGGAAAAATTAAAGCCGTAGACATGTTTATCAGACTTACTATTATAAAAAAATATTAATAAATCTAAGTGGGACATCACGTGCCACAGTTTGCGAGACAGAGCGCTAGAAAGTTTGCTAGCAACAAATTAGAAGACTTGCCATTAAATATATAATTCAAATTTGTTGTGCGTTAGCAGCTGTTTTATTCAAATAATATATGTGCATTTGTATTAAATTACTGTGCAGAGGTCAAGTATATTTAATGAAAAAATAAATAAAATTAAACAGCTAATATTTTAGCTAGAATCACATCTTACTACCTGGTTGGGTTATATGCTTATGCATAATTAAGCTGATGTGTTGGGAAGAGGAAGATACTTCACACTCAGAGAAGTCGATAGTCTCAATTATCTTGGTATTGTGAGTGAGGCAAAGGGTGGGAGTAAGAAGATACAATGAGAAGAGGGGAGGGAGCAGGGGGAGAGGTTCTACAGGTGTATAAGAGACCTGTTATGGAAAAGAGAAGTTGTGTCTGAAGTGTAAGTGAGACCGGGAAAGTGGAGCCCATGGGAATGAAGTTCTTGAGTAGTATGCTAGCTGTCACCATGAGAAATAGGATTATAAATTAAGTAGTCTACGGGCAAGAGCTGGGGTACAGAGCTTATAAATGATTGTAGAAAAAGATAGAGCAAAGAGGGTTAAGGGCATGTAATGATAATGGAAAAGGCAAGGATTTTAAATAGACCGATGGAGCTAGATTATGTTGGAAAAATACCTCAATAACAGTATGTGTGCAAGTGAGAAGAACGGGAACAATTAAAGAAAGAAGAATGGTGGAAGGAAAGAGGAAGATGGAGACATTTTACTAAGCTGACCTGGCATCAGTCTGGAAACAGATGAAGATGATTTGTACCATTGAGAAGATATAAAATATGAGTAGCTTCCCTTTAGTCCATAATTCCCACACTCCCTAACCTATCACTCGCATAACAAGAATCCCAACATTATAATATTAACTTAACTGATTTATTATGAATAGTGTTTGTAAAGTACCATGCTACAGTTTTGTTCAAGTGGATGCTGAGAGAGAAAGTAGAGATGACTGTGATGAGTTGTAATCTATTTGACACAACACTGGATTATACGATCACATAAATATATTAAGACCTTAGCCTTAGAAAAGTTAAAATTAGTATAAAACTACCATAAAATAATACTCTAATAACAAAAATTATATCTTGTAAGTATTAATAATAATTTTGTTTGTTAGGAATATTATTATTATTAGCACCGCGTCTTACTACCCGTTCGGGTTATACGCACTTACGCTAATGTGCAATGGTAGGGTGATTGTGAGATGAAATGAAGGACCTACAGTTTAACGTGGAATCCGAACCACGGTGGAGGGCCTGACATTCCTCACATTCACAAGATGTCTTGTCAGAGGTGAAGGAAGGGTTTGGTAATCAGATAAATCTTTGCCGGGACTGAGGATTGAACCCCGGCCGCCAGCAGAGAAGTCCGACAACTTACCCCTAGACCGCCAGGTCACCTACTGTTAGGAATAACAATGGCTTCATGTTTTGTATTTTTAAATAAATGTGATGAAATATCCCCCCTCTGCTTTCCCCCCTTAAGCTAACAAAATAAGGACGAGGAAGATAAAATTTGAGAGGCAATACATCCATATTTGAAAGAAGGAAAATTGAGATACCAATTAAGAAAAATAAATTCTCAACTTTCAAATTTGTGGAGATTTATTGGTCTAATTCTTTAAACGGTGGAGTTGTCAGTGGCAGGGAAAGATTGAAGATATTCTTTTGGAATACAGGGGTGAACTGGCAGGTTTAAAGTGGCCCGAGGCTACAAATATGACAGCTTTTGAACATACATTCACTAATACCACTCAAACTATGTTACAACTTGTAAGCTGAGATATATGAATTTGTTTTGTTAGTAAATTTAATAACGAGCCCATTTCAACTAAATTACTGTTTACATCTGTGTTCAGTGCACCTAAATAAAACATCAGCGTCTATTTTCTATTGCTATAAGCAAAATTGTTTCTAAATGGTTGGGAGTCTATTTTTACTACAAGTTAATAAAATGATCCTCCACCATCTAATTCTGTAGATTACAAAGCAGTCAGTATTCACTAGGGGTAATCGAATTTTTGAAAATTTGAATATGTTCAAATTATGCAGTGCATTTTCAAATACCAAAAAAAATATTGGTTCCATTCAATTTCTCCACACATTTTTAAAGGTATATTAAGATATTATTATTTGAATTGATGCATATTTATTTCAATTATTTTAAATACAATACTTTATATGTTTACTAAAACCAAAATTAATTAAACTATCCCTAGTGAAGAAAATCTCACAAGATTTCCAATATTTAGTCGCCATGTTAATTGTTTATTTTTGTGTTAGTGCTCTAGACTTAGTACTCCTAGAATGTACACCAAATATACACCTATCTTATATGTAGGCCAAATGTTAGCTGCGTTCACTAGTGGCTGTCTTGTAGTACTAAGTCCACTTCAAACTTTTTGGTGCTATTAATATTTCATAGCTATGTTACAGTTCAGATAGAACTGTTAATACAATTCGTTTACAATGTTCTTTATGTTGATTTTGATTCACATACCTGCATGACATAATTTTGATAAATAACTAATTAAAATTGTTTGAAAGTTACAAATAATAATAATTATTATTTTTATTTTCAATCAGGTGTGACGTAGGTATTTATTGGGAGAGCTTACTTGAAAGAATTTAAAAAATATCAGAAAAGTCTAAAATGAAATAAAAGCTAACATGCTATTTGTTAAGCCTATTTAGTTAATTATTTTGTTTGGAGTCCTAAATTTTATTTGTATTTTATGATTTTTAAATAAAAATCTATTTCCAAAATTCTGTAGGAGTTTGATTAAATCTTTTAAAAAAGTGATCTTTCTATTAATAATTTTTCTGTCTAAAATATATGTTTAAAATAAATCTTTTTGCAATGAAAGTTAACAATTTCAGGGGGAATGTCTTTCAAGCAAATTTATTTCAAGATTTTCAGATCAGCGTTAAAATGTGTACCAGTAAGTAATACCAAGCTTAGCAAGATTTAATTGGGAGAATATCTTTCAAACAACTTTATTTCAAAATTTTCAGATCAGCGTTAAAATGTGCACCAGTAAGTAATACCAAGCTTAGCAAGATTTTATTAACTATTCGAATGCAAACTTATTAGTCTTTGATTTGAAAATATTTGTAATCTAAAATCAATGTAAGCACTCTCCTAGTATTCACTTAACAAACAATTTCAAGTTTAGCTTAATAAATTGTATATAAACAATAAAAAAACACATGAAACAACGGGATGATATTACATTTAATGCTATCGTTTCTTCATATATTATGCATTCTGGGCACCCTAAGACTTAATTGATGGGACTTTTTGTTAAAATTTAATAAAAACCATCCTTTAGAATTGAATGGATATCTTTGTTATAGTTTGAAGTACATTAAGGCCCCCATATCCACTGATTCAGTTGACCGCTGTCCAATTTTATTAATTTTTAATTAAAGAAAAGAATTGTTTATAAGTCACAATACCTACACCACCACCACCATCATATCATGTACTTTGATGTTGGTAATATCTTACTATGAATTATTTAACTAAACCTTAATGTATTTATGTATGTTACATGAATATCAGATTATATAATAGTTCGGCATTATCCGTGGTCAATCTAGGAATGCCTTAGCCACGAATATGGGGGCCCTACTGTAGATGGGAGAAGGGGCTGAATCAAAATGGCCCACCGGGATATTTCGCTGTATCCCAGTCCAATTAGGTCTAAATTTGTTTTTTAGTTTAAATATTGTGTGTGCTACAAGATAGACTTGTTAGCATCAGCAGGGTAAACTGAGCTATTAATATCCTTTTAATTCATCATTTCTAATGAGAAATATTAAGTCCTGTGCCGAAAAGATATAAATATATTTCCTGCACTACACACATATTTAAGGACCCAAAAGGATAGTTTTTTAATTAAATTACTAGCCGTAGGCAGCACTATACAAGAGTTTCTTACATATAAATTAGGTGTCCACGTTATCAGTTAACATATGATCAAATGAGGGCAATTGAGCAGTGCTTTTATTTCAAAATAAAATGTGAAAAGTGTTTTTGTAAAAGTGAAATATCATTTAGCTAGCCTTCAAACCAATATAATTATGAAATAAAATACCATATGAAATGTATCTTTAGAGGTGTGTATTTAAATATTAGGATTCCTTCAATATTTAGGGCTGTCTGTATAGCCGAGATTCAGATGCCCGCCAATCTCCATTTGACCTGAACTGCTTATTATTAAGATAATGAGAGATTGCTTGGCTAATGAGACTTGACTATAAATAGTGCTCAGTTACAACACTGGTGAAACAAGATATAAGCTGACCTCTTATCCTATTAGTTCACAATTATTATATAGATTTATAACATTATTTAGGTTTGCTATTTTTATTGTTTATAGTTTATGAATTATTTATTTGAGGCAATTAACGTGAACTTTCTGAACCGACTGACTATATCAGCACATGAGAATTATAGTTTTTGAATTATTTATTCAAGGCAATTAACGTGAACTTTCTGAACCAACTGACTATATCAGCACATGAGAATCTATATGAGTGGAAGTGTAAGGACTTACCAATTTTGTTGGGAAAGGTATTTTCACATACCTTTTAGGGTTCTTTTAAATGGCACAAACATGGGATCGACAGATTTACCTTGTCTTCAAAGGAAGTTATGCTACATATTTTTGTCGCTCGAGAAAAATCCAGCAACCATGGCTGGGTTTGAACCCATGAACAACTGTTCATAGGGTGAGCAATTTACCCCAAGACCACAGAGATTAATGTATTTATAATGATATGTACCTTATAGTGTTGTCTAATTATTTATAGTGGTTGCTTTTTTATTTGAAAAATCTAAGATCAATAGGAATAAATAACAAGGTAAAATATTATTTTGGCCATTAATTATGATTATATAATGCAATTAACAACTGTGATTCTTATTTAGAACAATATAAAATTAACTTACCAAATAACTATAGATTTATAATACTTTGGAAATTTTTCAATTTGAAGTAACCCACAAGGAATATTAAAATCAAATGACCTTTCAAAAATTCGAATTAACCATTTTCATGAGTATCTAGGCAGCTGATTAATAAATAACCTCAAAATAGGCTGCATATAATCACTAACATTTTATATATGCTAAAAAAAAACGCATATACAATAAGCAAATACATAAAAAATAGAAAAATTCAAAGTTAAAATATAAACACGTGACAAAATTTTCATATGAAAATTGCAGACATCAGAATTAATGAAAACCGAGCCAGCACATCCCCTATATTAGGAAACCCTCTTGCCATATGTGCATAATTCCTTGCCTTCTCATTTATTATGTGTCAATAGACTAACTCCAACATGATTTGGTTTTCTCGGCATATGGGGTGGTTTAATAAAGATTGTTAAGGCCCTCGACATCGATGGTATGCGGTATGATAGGCGGGAGGGTGAGACTCGTGGCTTCACAATCAACCAAAGTATCCTTCCGCGCCAACAAGAACAGATGGATCACGGAAACCGTAGTTGGCACTAGCTACCAGACAGGTCTTGCATAAAAATCATATGTTTGGAAATATCAGTTTTCTCGAGAACGAATGAAATTTTTATGTTAATATTTTCAACGTCCCTTTTTAAGATAATGTATCGATGTTTATTAAGCGTTACATTTATTATTTTTTGTTATGAAGCCGACAGTTTTTTATTGAAAAATGTAAATTTTATTGATATTTTATCATTGTTAAAACTATAGAGGACGTGTGTATATAAAAAGTATAAGTAATAAGCATGTATCTATTCTTGAAGAAACCATTTCCGAAAAGAAAATTGCAAAACAACAAAAATTCTTGAAGATAACCGTTTGTGCCCATGGCTCTGCATTTCCACGCGAGATTAAAAGGGCCATCATCGCCTTAAGTTGGTTAGAAATGAATGAAAACTTGGAAAATTAACAATGTATAGGCTTTGAATTATCCAAATATTTCCTTGTAAAATTCGAATGAAATGCTATAATTTACCAGTGATTTAAATAGGAATTTCATGAGGAATCACGGTGGGTGCAAATTAGCCAAATCCCACTGTATTCACATATAAAGTCGTGATTAAAGGGATACAGATACAAAAAAAAATATTTAAAGGTACACTCGTATTAACATAAAGAGATGAAGGCAAAATTATTAATTTCACCTCAAAAGTTAGGATAAAAAAAAGTTTAATGCCATGACGTGGTTCTTTCAAATCTAAATTTAACTATATTTTATTAAAAGTGTAAAAAATAAGGTTATGAAATGTGGTATCCCTAATACTGTATTGAACCAAACATAGTGTGATGTTTTGTTCCTAAATAATGAAGGTAATCAAGATGCTTTAACCCTTTTTTTAATATAAAAAAACTGTTGAGTTATTGAATATTGTCCTATGTTTGCCCAAGATCGTTCAACATACATTTTTCCATAAAGTTGCATCATAGAATAACCATTCGAACAATAAATTCGCTACCTTTAGGAATTAATGATGTGTACAGTACAGTGTACCAAAAAATTAAAATAGTGTTTACTATAGAAATCAATTCGTTTACTGGTGACGTTTCACCTATTTTCAAATCCAGCCAAAGTTTATGAAACTTTTCAAAACCCAAATATATTGTTATATTTTTTCTAAACTATTATTTTAAAATAGTTAATTAGAGATCTAACATTGTTTATGAAATATTTTTGTATCTTTGAAGGAGTATCAACATGAGGAGCAAACAAAAGATGAAGTGGGGCCAGTATACCAATTTTACGCTCATGTTTTCTATATGTAAAAGTAAAGTGCTACTTACTGGTCCCATTATTGTGGCCTGCCAGTGGAATACTGGAAAAGATAGAGAAGGCAATATATTAATGACTTAGAATTAAAATCTACTAAATCTAGGCTAATACAATTTATTCCGTTATTTTTACCAATATATAGCAGAAAAAAAAATTGTAAAAAAAAAGTTGGTAAAATGTATGGTTAAGAGTGTGCATAATATGCCAATCAATTCTGTTATGGAGTCGGCTCGAAAAGGTAAATTTACACGAAAACTATTGCACATGGGTCATTTTTGATTAAACATTAATGTAAATAATTAGTTAATATAAGTTCCTAATATGTAACATTGCTGAAACAGTAAATTATATTTGGAAAAAACTGCATTAAAAAAACTCTTTTTGACCATTTTAGAATTGCTTCACAGCTAAACATTGTACTAAATCTTAATTCTGCCATAATAGGAACAATACTGAAGTTACCAACAAGAAACTTTGTCGATTTGTCCACCATAGTTACTGCGGAAAATTTTGAGTAATCATTCAAATATGAATGTAGGCTACTGCACAAATTTCTGGCATATTGTAGGTCTTTTCTTTTCCCTTTTACTTCCATACCTCACATGAGCTGGGAGCCAAGTTGGACCGGCTATGGTGCAAGCTCTTAAATATGCCGGTACTATTTTTTTTATTAGCATCATGTCTTACCACCTGTTTGGGTTATATCCATATGTACTAATTACGCTAGTGAGTTGTGGACAAGGTCAAATTTAAAGAAGTGTGCCTGCATTTGTGTGGTAAGAGTGAAAAATTATTTAGGATAAGCCACCATCAGTACACTTGACCGGGATTATAACCCTGATCTCCTTGTCCTCGGCAGTCCAGTCTAACATAAGAGTGACACCACCTTAGACCACTCGGCCACTGAAGGCGTGTCGGCACTATTGACTAATGAGCAAGGAAACTGCAATGAGAATTATAATGGGATATTCTGAGGTTCGAGGGCAGACTGTAAAACGTATTCGAATGATAACCATTCTCCCCTTGCTTTTAGACATCAAGCAGGTAAGAATTATTATTGTTAAACTTAACTTTATAGATTCGACCTTGGCTGTAAGTGCTAGTTATAAAGTTTGTTTTAGAAGAGATTAAAAACATTTTTACTGTACAAGATCATACCTTTAAAGCATATATTATAAATTGGCAAATGTCTTTTTAGATGAACTGGGCTATAGACCAATTTTCACAAGAAGAACCTTATTTGATAGCTAGAAAAGTTACTAATCTACTTTTATATACCCATATGTCAAGTCATGTTATCTAAAATGTAACGTTCAATAGATATTAGTGATACCCATAAAATAACAGTAATGATATACTGGGTGCATAAATGTGTCTGTATTTTTTAAAGGGTCTTCCTACGAAAATTGGACTACTTCCAAGTACTTGTCTGGACAATATGAACTTATCCTATCTAAAATCTAGTACAAACTCGAATCAAATCTCAATTAATTAATTTAGAGCCAAGAATATGAAGCAGCTCATTTGAATGATAACAGTTTACACCCTGCATTATATGAGGGTGGCCAATGGCAATACTACATGACTAAAGCCTAGTGACAGTGACTGTCACAAACAAGAGCCACTTTGAATCTCTCGTTTAAATAACATCGCTTGACATTCTGGTAGTGGTGTTTTTGTCGCAATTACGGCTGTGCCCTTGGTCAGTAACCTGATACCACAAACTAATAAAAACGAATATTCCAAGTATAAACTTACAGTCATCCCCGACTGGCCCGGCAGAACATTGTGCCGGAGGATCTCTGCCCAGGTCTTGGAGTTCCTGAAACGCACAAAAAAAGTCATAAAAATATATATAAGTGCCGGCTTAGTTATTACATCAGTGTGTGTTGTATATGTCTTATTACTGCTGATAACTCTTAAAAGCTGCTTAAGTGGTTAAATGATATAAGGCATCACTATTGTGTTAGACTGGCTCGCTGAAGACAGGGGGATTAAAGTTTGAATCTCGGTCGGATCCACTAGGTGTAGTTTCTCCTAAATGGTTTGCCACTCTTTCCAAACAAATTCAAATTAAGGTAGATTACCTCTAAATTGCTTCCTTCCTCAATCCCACCCCATTATCAGTTATCATATACGAGTACGACCTAAACAGGTAGTAAAAAGCAGTGTTAGAAAAAAAGGCATTTAAAAAAAATTTAGTCTGGCTTGTACATTTATGTACTAATAACGATGTTTTAGGGATCAAGAAGGTTGTATTTAGAGAGAGGAATTGTACTCAAATTTTCTTGGAGGAAAATTGGAAAGCCATTTAGGAGATCCCGGCAGGGATTAAAACTCCTATCTCTCCATAATTTGCATTTCAATTTATAACGATAGTGACCTCTTGGACTATTCGATCACCAATACGGGTGATAGTATTCCGACTTATCCATGTTTCAGAGTCCTGACTTCCCTTTTAAAGGTTTTATGTTTATTACATTGATCACATTAAAAAAAGTCCTAGTGGCTAAGTTCTTTGTCCCATATTCAACATTTAGGTACTATGTGTGCCTCTGTGTAAATGTGTTATAAAACAAACCCTGTACAACCATCTCATGTTAAGACTGCCATGTCCAGGCAATGCATTTGGTTAACATTAAGAACAAATTTCTCAATAAAAAAAAAAAATTAAATGCAGAATTAAAAAAATATTTAGATTGTCAAACTTTTCCTTATTTTTTAAATTAAATTCCTTGACATTCATTTGTTTTCCTGGTCAGTGGTCACCTGTTAACAAAACAAAAACCCGCTTTGGTGGTTGGATAGACTGGACTGTGGTTGAATAGATTAGGTTTGAATCCTGGTTAGGTCTACTAAGTGTTATTTTCCTAAATGGGTTTACCACGACAAGATGTGTATTATTATTATTATTATTAGCACCGCGTCTTACTACCCGTTCGGGTTATACGCACTTACGCTAATGTGTAATCGTAGGGTGATTGTGAGAAGAAATGGAGGACCTACAATTTAACGTGGAATCCGAACCACGGTGGAGGCCTGGCATTCCCCACATTCAAGATGTGTATTAATCACAACTTGTGAATGTGTGGAATGCCAGGCCTCCACCATGGTTCGGATTCCACGTTAAACTGTAGGTCCTCCATTTCATCTCACAATCACCCTACCATTACACATTAGCGTAAGTGCATATAACCCGAACGGGTAGTAAGACGCGGTGCTAATAATATTAATAAACCTCTCTACTCCTTTAATTTTGTGTCATTAGTAAATGTGTAACCTGAAAAACTAATGAAAAAAACCCTGCATTTTTTAAAATACGGCTAACCTTTAACTTTTGTTATCAAATACATTTTTATTCAAATCTAATATGTTCAACACAATGTATTAGTTACAGATGGGTTAGATCCTGTTCTCAAATTTGAATATAACATTTTATTTTGACCTTCATATTGAAGAGTGAGCTCTTAAATATTTAAAAATATAGCCTACAATTTTAGTAACAACTTTAAAAGTGATAATATAATAAGTAACACTAAGGGTCTCGTGGTGTATCCACAGGAAATGATTGGTTTTGATTTCACAGTATTTTCATTTGTTTGAATAATGATTTAACTTTTGGCTTAAAGCTATATTAATTAAGAAATGGTAAAAAATTGCTTTAGAATATATAAATATTAGTAGGCCCTATTTAAAAATAATACCCGCCTTGGTGGCGTAGTTGGCTAATGCGCTAGTCGTGTTGAGCTGCTCAACTGCTGAGGACGGGGAGATCGAGGTTCGAATCTCGGTCGGGTGAACTGGGGGTGGTTTTTCCTAAATGGTTTTCCACTCTCCCTCAACGCAAATGCGGGTTCACTTCCTCTAATTCAACCTTCCCAATTCCTAATCCATCAGAGTGATTAGTACTTAAAGTGTATAACCTGAACGGGTAGTAAGACGCGGTGCTAAATATTATTTAAAAATATGTTTTTCATGACAGATGATTCAGCCTGAGCTAAGCTCATAATCTGAATGTGGGTTTCTGCCTTAATAACGCTACTGTAACAAAATTGAAATACAAAAGGCCCTATTCTTTAAATATAAGAATATAAAACTACCTAAAAAATCATGTTTTAAAATAAAAGAGTCCACTAACATACCTAACGTTAATTTTGCTTATGTTTGGTGAAAACAATAAAACCACACACATTTTTTACTGGCTCGTGTTCATTATGTTTATAAGCTAGGCCCAACTATGAATACGAGGGTTTTTATTCAAGAGAGCTGTACTATGTATTCTCGCAGTCAACAGGTTTAAAAAAGAAATAATTTTCGAAAACTTTTTATTTATAGGGAATTAATGATGAATTTAAAAATAATAAAACTTTTTGTCAACTATAGGCCATTTAAAATAGTTTTATCACTAAGGTAATCCATCATTACATCAACAGGTATAATTCATTCATGACCTAAGTTTACCTGGATGACAGATCGAAATGTTACTAGAAATATTCCCTAATATATCACTACGCCAACAGCTGACATCTATCACTTTGGATGATTGTAATGAAAATGTGATAGTTAACCACAGTAATTTAGGCCAATATTATTTATATCTTTATTTGAGGACGGTCAAAAAGTTTATTTATCGTTTTATTCCACCTAAAAGAAATATTCACACCACTTTCACAAAAACTTCTAACGAACATAGCTTCAAAATGGCGACTGACGAATTTAAACCATGTGGTTGAACGCGATAGACAGACAAGTTCTTTACAATAATGCACCCACGCATTGGATAAAAATATTTTGTTCAGTTAAATATTTTGAAATACGATAAAATAATATTAAATAATTTATTATATACATAAAAAATGACAACAATTTTCTCTTTTCCAAGTAAATGAGATACCTGTGTTAAAAGGTATTGCTGTATGCACATAACATAACATTCCAAAACGAAGAATAAGTACTTTTAATTATGTTTAAAATATTGTTTTGAGTTGGATAAAAATAAATTATTAAAAAAAATGAAATAGCATGAAAAAACTTAGGTTTACGTTATTTTAAATGTAATATATAACAGGTAATTAAAGATCTTTATATTTATAACAAAACAGTGATCTTTTATAAATGTTGGCAACCCAAAATCTAAACATATGATTTTCGAACTGTCATCCAGGTAAAAGCCTATCGTGAATGGACTTTAACGTAGGCAGGATTGCGAAGTAGCCGGGAGACTCAAGGGGGTTTGAGAGAAGGTCTCCTCCAACCAATGGATGCAATTTTTTTTTACTCATATACACCTAGAAGCATTTTAGAAGTTTTCTAATCAGTATTTGTTAATTTGATAATTTATATTTTTACTATTATAAATGTGATAATCTTAACAAAATAATAGATAATTAGCCTAAATTAAAGTTGGCTTAGACATCACAATAATCGCTGATTATTTATAATAGGTAAATGTCTAGCTACTGTGCAACTACTCCTCGAAACCACATGTGAAACAAAGATTTGGAATCTGCCGCAATCTACAGGACTTAGGCCACTCCCTGGACAGCAAGAACATCAATTGGGACTACTAGGAAGGATCAACACAAGGATGTGTGGCACCTGATATTTCCTTTTCTCACAATGTTTAACTGGCCTAACCTCCCCACCCTCTGTGTAAGCTGATGATTCCATGGAAAGTTAAATAGTGCATTAAATCTTGATATTATTGATTCTGTTTATCGAGTTTGTACTAAAAATATGTAGCCTAAAGTTTTATATTTACTTGTTTGTCATTATAAAGCACATAACACTAGCTTTCAAAGAAGGCCTACTTGGTTTTAACATAACCTGACCAAAAAAATAATTTAGCTAAATTTTTTTTTTAGTTTATTATTTAACATTTTTGAAAGTTAGGTTCTTGTAAATATATTTCTTAAAACAATTTTCATATATTGATATTATAATTGTGTGATCAATAAGTGTCATTTTTCATAAATATCAAAACGAGGCCCTACCCATTAAATTATACATTATAAAAGGTTGGGTTAAGTTGGAATGAGAAAGTATCATAAAAAGTAAAAGATTAGCTTAAACTGGGCTGATAGTTATCATAATTAATATAAGATAGTTGTCTTGGTATTTTCCATCAAGTCATCTATATTATGTTTAAGAAGTTTTACATTTTTAGAATTTAGTCGCTATGGATACTAGCAACCATCTACACCAAGTCAAAACACTTGATATTCAAAGACTTGTTTCGCCAAGATTAGAGGGCAATAGTTACCTAACCATCTACAGCAATTATATTTGCTGAGAAGTTAATTGTAGTATATGGCCTTTGTTAAGAGGGTAAATTCTGTTTGGGGTTTAGTGTAATGTGCCAAAATTGTTCTACAACATCAGAAAGATACTTCTTTGCTAAGGTTATGTGAAATTATTTGATTTAAAAGTGTTGTATTCCTTTTTAATTTTCAAATTTATTCTAGGGCCTATGCATTTTTCTGTTAGGGTAAAATATTACAACATACTTTTTTTGGCTACTAAACAAAACATTTTTGAAAATGGGAAGGATATAGTATGGCCTATAGTCAGTTTTGAATTTTTTGTAAAAGAATATATTCTTAATAAGAGCCATAAACGTTCTTAGCCATAGTCCTGTTATTTGGCAAATAAAAGTTTAACCCAGTTCAAAAGTGTTTTCATCAACTTAAATCACAATAGTGTTATTTTATGACTTATTTACATCTGGGTTTTAAAAAGTATTAATCAAAGTTTAAATTATTCATCCAAGGCTACAGGCAATGAGTGACCTCTACATGAGGTCCTCCAATGAGGGCTAGGCTTAGGCATTTCAAGACTATTGATCTGTTTGGGTTGCACCATTTCAGCACAACTTTCAAATTGACAAGGTAATTACTTTAAAACAACCACAAAACAGATTAACGTTAATTTACAGACATTACTCGATGAAATAAATTTTAAAAACTAGGCCTACAATGAATCATTCACTTTACTTCCTGCTCTATCAAAGAACGATTTCACAGTTATCTTTTGACACAACATTAGACGTAAACCATCCAATTATTCACACTTTAAAATCAGTTCCAAATGTACTAAAAACACATTTAGATATTATGATATTATAAATTAGATTAAAATACGCAGTTGCCATCTCAAATACAGCAGTAAGATGTGCAATGCTCCTTCACACTGTAGACTCAAAAAATCGTTATGAGTTTAGAATTGATCTTTCACATTAACTATAGGCACTTTATGAATTTTATATTACACATATATGAAATAAAGCCACAGATTACCTTATTAATTCGTTTTAACGCCATTTGATGGTTGTGTGTGTTATAACTTACTGGTTTAAAACCAGACAATGAAAACTCCTAACCAGATACCTTTAGATTAGGTAGTGAAAATGGCTGCTGTCTTTCAGCGCAGTCTAACTATATTAGTCAAAAGAGATTTTAAATACAATCATTAAAATCTGTAAAATTTAGAAATATCTAATAAAATTATTTGCTATTATTATTAAAACTATTATACTGAATCTTATAGTTCTATGACTACTATATAATAATGAAAATAGGACAATTATACTTTAAAACCTAATTTGTTTTTACAAGATTAATTTACTTCCAGAATACGTATTTTTATTTTCAAATAGTTTTGAACGTAATCAATAGGTGGCGTGAAATATTATCAATTTTAGCTCCAGTATCGACCCAAGCACAAAAGTTATATAACAAGAAATAAATAGTGACGGAACTAACACTGATCACCTTTTTCTTTGGAATATTAATGTAATTAATTAATGTCCGTATCCTTAACAAAAAAAATAAAATGATGATAAAACAAACGGCCTTACAGACTTTATTATCGACAAAAGTAAAACATTTTGAAAGGGGACCCCATTAAAATGTCACAACTCAAAATGGCACCCATTTTATAAATTCTATATTTTTTTCTCCAAAATTTTATTTTTTCGATTGCACTATGTAAATCTCTGGATCAACACCTGCATTTTAGTAACCAGGCCCGATAATGGCGTAAATTGCGCCAAAACATGTTTCTTCTAAGACTTCGATGTTAATATTCACCTCAATAAGGAGATGGGATCCAATCATTTAAGATAAGGAATGAAAACTTTTATCAAAATTCAATACATATGACATTACGGCTTAATATTTAACATCTTCAAATAACTTAATAACAAATTTATGTTTGCATCTTGTCGAATTGATCTTTTGACAATAATGATCTACATTACAAATACGTATAAAAATTCATTCTTGAAGTAAAAAGTTAATATCCAACAATTCTGACTATTAACGTATTTAAGAATCTTGTAAATTGATTTTTTATCGAGGTATTTTATTTTATAGTTTTAATAATATTACAACCAAACAACTGAAAGTGTACAATTATTGTCAAATAGCTCCTTTTCATGGTCTAGATTTGCAGTTGAATTTTTTCAATAATTTTGAACTTTTCGTGTAATTAGTCCAGTTTACAACCTATATATTTAAAGTGTTATATGTCTCAATTTTATTCCTCCTGTACAATTGCTTTATTTCACCATTTTCATATTATAACACGGTTAACTTATTTATTAAACCTATAATAATTTAAAAACTTTCAATTTAAATACATCAATAAAATTGTATGTACTTGTTTTTAAAATTAACTTGGTTAATTTACAACTAATTTACCCAACTTTGTCTCTTACATGCAATATAACCTTTAAGGTTTTTTGACATTAATTTCTATTTTTATGTATTATGTATATGATTTGTACAATATTTCATCAACCTTTTATAATTTATCATTTATTCCTTGTATAAGTAAACAATATCTAAGTTTGCAGGTTTTTCGCATGTTTAATGCCATTAACGTATTCAGAGGCCTTAAAACCAAAGTAAAAGACATATATTATATTACAAGACATATTTCTCCCTATTTTGCAAAAATGAAATAAGGATTTACCGACATTCAAAATGGTGGCAATACAAGGGGTTGGGAGTCTCAATTAAGTCTGAGACTATTTTTTTATGAATTCATCTCATACATTAGTTCTAGTAACTCCCATTAAGGAAAAAAGGAAAAAAGTTTCGGAACTTTGGAAAAAATTGTTTTTGAAATTTTATTAAAAAAGTGGACGCCATTTTGAGTTGTAAGGGACATTTTGATGGAGTCCCCTTCCAAAATGATTTGCTTTTGTCAAAAGTAAAAGCCTGCAAAGTCGCTTGCTTGTACAATCATTTGCAGTTTTCTTATACAATTTGTCTTGTGGGACACAGATTAACAGGAAAGTAGGCCTACTTACTTTCAAAGGCATCCCTAAAGTCAATAACAAACAAATGCTTAGTGTAAAAACATATTATAATTAAATTTTCACTAAGGGCCAATGTTTCAATATCGAACTAAACCACTGAATAACTAAGCTGAGGTTTAATATTATCCCGAGTTAAAACTTCAGGCTAACGTAGTTTAATGTTTGAATTGTTTTCTATGTGGAGGTGCAATTGCAGTTAAGTTTGTTGGATGCAGAGGTTGGTAGTATATTTTTACTCAAAGGTCACTTGAACAAAAATATTTGTTAGTGGAATTGGGAATAAATGAATTCTGAAATGCATTAATAATCATTATATAATTTAATTTTAAATACATTCGCGAGTCTTTTGCATGTTTAAGATACCTTTTACTAATATATTATATACTAATATTCCCTCCAAATACTTTTACATTATTTTTAAATCTACCTAATAGGTTTTAATAGGTTTAATTATTTATTTTATCCTGCTTAAGAATAAACTAGTTTGTTAAAAAAGGGGGTGGGGGTGCGCAATAACAAGTACATATAAAGCACTCTTTTTTATATGAACTAGTAAATAAATAATAATTTAACGTCATCCTTCTACTCAAAAGGATATGGAGAAACGATTTAAGCTATACCAAAAATTAATATAATTATTTGTTATGATAAACAATTGGATCAAAACTCACCTTAAGTCACTAATATTTCAAGAAAAACGTGTTAAAATGTTTGAAATATTAGGTTTTTACAGCTTGGAATAGTTTATGATAATAAAAAAGGATTACTAATAGCATATTATAATACTTTAATAACCCGGCAATTACCATTAACTTAAACCTGAATAACTCAAATTAAAATTTCGAGCATCAGTTTAATATCTATGGTTTTGGTGAGTTGTTTAATTGTTGCAAACACAAAAAGGTTTTCGAATAATTATAATATGAATAAAGTATCATTTTATTCTCCGTATCCTTGTAAGGGAAATTATTGTATACGATAATTTATGATTTGCCATTTTGTATAAATAAAAGTGGCTTATATACCCCGGATTTTATGCACCATTACCATATTGGTTACCACAGCGGTTTGTGAATATGTTTTTTTTTCAACGACTGGGTTCGGGTTTTAAGTGAGACTTTAACAAGTGTAGGCTATGTAATACAACTGGACCTTGGCCTTTATGAAGAGTTAGAAAAAGAAATACAAAAATGCAAGTAAAATTTGTTTTTCTACTGAATCATTATTTTATGTGTTAGTGTTGATTTATTTTTAAATAAGCACCAGCTGGGTGTGAAATTTTTTCCTCAATAACTGGGTTCAGGTTTCAAGTGAAACTTTAATTATAATACCACAGTATAGCTATTTAATACAACTAGGCCTAGGCCTTCATGGAAAACGTTGTCAATTCTCTCCCAAAACTAATACACTAATAAGTAGGCCTCTTAGAGTAAAAGTAGTACAGAAAAAAGT
This sequence comes from Timema poppense, assembly GCA_902141375.1. Taxonomy (NCBI): domain Eukaryota; kingdom Metazoa; phylum Arthropoda; class Insecta; order Phasmatodea; family Timematidae; genus Timema; species Timema poppense. The sequence goes on along the minus strand of CABFOV010004985.1, from coordinate 15,651 downwards.
GAAACATCTACACTACAGAGCATAGGCATGACAATTAGTTGAAAGAAGGTCCTACATAGCCCCTAAGGTTTTAGTTTTAAAACACTAGGCTACCACAGCTGTGCGTGAATATTTTTTCTCAACAAATAAGTTCATGTTTCAAGTGAAACTTTAATAACTGTAGGGTAAGGTGCTTAATACAAATATGGCTAAAAATTTATGAAGTGCTCGAAAAAGGAATTAAAAATGCAATTAAAAATTGTTTTTCCACATAACTATGCAATGTTTATATAAATAAAGCATTGTAAAGGCCCACTTTTCAATTGATATTACTGGCTGCCAAAATATAGGCTAGGTCTTCTTATATTCCTTTGGCCAAACTATTCAATCATCAAGTATTATTGCATTAATATTTGGTTTAATACGAACGATCACCATAAGGCTATATTTATTTTTAATTTATTTGTTTTATAACTCCAATAGCTAGGCTCTCATTTGTTATCTTTAAAAACTATCTCTAATCATCTCCAAGAAATCAGTGGAAATAGTTTTCGTAAGTCTAAATCATTTTAAAAAATCTAGTTCAACCAATTCTTCAAATTAATTATTAGTTCTTGTTCAAAATGTAGGATTTTTACGGTTTGTTAAAACACTCCAGCATATCATAAATATCTGAATCAAAATGTCACATTGCCATTTAGGTATGTAAGAGAGAGAGAAAAAGATACCCGAACATTTCTTTCTCTCCCACACAATGGTGTGCAGACGACAACGTGAATATTTCAGCCCCTGATCCATCCAATTATATTAAAGAGATCAACGAGTTTACATAAATACTACTTATTATCAGCTATTGTATCAACATCTTAAGTGAGCCCTATACCCCATGTGATTCGTACACAAACTATTATGATTTAGTCTATAAGACAGCGTTTGTACTATACCTAAAAACTCGTCTATAAGAGATTGTTGAGCTTTTTTAACATTTTATTTTTTGTTAGGAGAGCATTTATATTTTCTTGATTGACAAACTCCTGTTCCAAGAGAGATATAGTTTGGATATGCCCATAAAAATCTTATTACTATGAAAATAACTCCAACGTATTTATTGAAGTTTATTGGGTATTTTACTAAATACTCATTTAAACCTTAATGAATAGGGTATCGAGTATTATCTTATATATAAATGGAAACATTAGATAAATACTCCTAACAAAGTTTTCTAAAGAACTAAACTCTGTTAATAAAAAGAGTGCAAATAGTTTACCAACACAAAAAAAATCATGTATTAGAGAGCCAAAGATTTGGTTAATTATGTTTATAGACGCATCTAAGTCACTTTCACCACTGAGCCATTCGAGAGAGTCATCCCATGCCCAGGGCATAGACAAATAATAATATACCCAAACACTCAACCTCCAGGTTAAAATTGTTGCGCTCCTTTTGGTAGCTTGAGTCCTTCAACCCTAGGATCGCTGCGGTTAGTCCTATCATCACCCAGGAGTGGCACTAGCGAGGCCTAGTGTTGAAGGACTCAGTCTGGGAAAAGGAGCGAAGAAAATCCCCAGTAAGGTTGAGAGTCTGTTTCTTACTTATCTGTGGTCCAGGGTCATTCTTCAATCAGCAAAGTCTGTGCTGGATGTGCGTAAATCGTCAGCTACATATGAGTGATCAATTAAGATCACGAGCTATCAGATAAAGCAGTCATCTTTGACTCGAAAGCTATTTATGCTTCCAATAGTACAATGACAATCACACGAATGTGTACATCAACTAATATGTTAAAAATAATTCAAATCTCACTTGCACACTCTAGACGCAAACTTTAACTATGTGGCACGAAAAAAGTTGTGATTTATGTGATTTCATTCTTGCTGAGTTTTAATAACTTTATTAATTGATTAAATATCATGGAAATATGAGACTTTGTTATATTTATATATTTTTAGTAATTATACATAGCGAATACTATAGGCCTTACGTTAGGATTACAACATTAATTATTTCATATTATTATTTTTAATATTTGTGTTGTCAATAATACTTATGATTATTATCAGACCAAATTTAATTACAGTTTTATTAGGATAAGATGGTTTAGGTTTAGTTTGATTTTGTTTAGTAATTTCATATCAAATTGAAAAAAATCTTATAATTATGGTATATTAACAGCCTTATCAAATAGTATTAGTGATGTTAATTTTTGTTAAAAAGCCTTGTTTACTATGTTACAAGTTGGCCAACATGTTGGGAGACAAGACATGTGGAAAAGCAGTGTCGTGTGGTGACTTTTCTCAAACAAGACTAGGTTTGAAGACATATTTAATTATGGGGTTAAAGAGGAATACTCTCCATATAATGTACAATATGTAGCTTAGCAAATACACTTTTACAGGTCATAGGTTACGCAATTTAGCTCCCTTCAACTGATCCACAATATTTAAACATGGAATAAACTAAAAATACATAAATAAAGATATAAATTAAACATAAATAAAAATAAACAAATAAATAAGTAAACAAGTAAATGAAAGAATAATTGTGGAATCTTGACTATATGTGTATATTAGTGCGATCCTTCTGTCACCTTTCTGAATGAATTTGTCGATAAAAGCGTCATAGAATGATTTTTAACTTTGCAGTTAATCTGGCAAGCCTTTTTCAACCGACAACAGCGAAAGTGTGGAGATCCTATTATCATACTGGGTGTTACTCACAATTATCTTAATATGTTTAAAACAACCATGGATGTGCTCACTGCTATTGTTGATACCAAACATCATTTATATATTTATTGGAACGCTTCTTTTGCTAAGTCTGTTTCCTCCAGGAATTTCACAATTTCAGTCGCAGTCTTGTCTGAAAAGCTTGATAGTCTCTAAACTAATTAATTCCGAAAACTGCCAAAATTGAAAAGACTACCATAACTTGACTGACGTGACAAAAATACATTGTCAGGAAATCGAGATTAGAAGCTCTGAATTAAAAAAAAAATCTAGTAGCTCAATAAATTGCAGATCATTAATATCCTGAAACATAAGCTCCATTTGCACAAACATGCTGTCAATAATTTCATTATAAAGACGCACTTATTTGTTCCGGGATTCAATGAGTCATCTTCTCTACGTTTCTTCTTAGGAGTTTCCACGTTGTAATCATCTTCTAATTTCCTATACGTCTCTTCAAAGTTGTTTCTAGCATCTTCGAGGTGAGAAATTGTCTCTTTTACTCTATTGATGCAGTATTACACATATAAAGTTTTGGTTTGAAGAATTTTTAATAATGTGTCGGTGAGAGAAAAAATGTTGCTGAAAACCTTCAGTATAAAAGTGAAGTTGATATCTCTCAATGATGACGCATACCCTTTAGCAGTCACGAAAGTATCTGTATCCCAACTATCTGGATTTTCAGCAATAATCTCAAAAAACTGTACGAGTTCTGTTTTAATTTCATTCAACGTGTTCATAATTCTGGAATTGTAATTCCACCTTGCACTGGCAACGGTTGGAAACCGCTTCTTTACCTCAGATTCATTAAGAGCGTTAATTCGTTTCTATTAATGTGAAAATAAATTTGGGATGCCACGCAATTTCTTAAAAATATATTGCATTCTGTTATATGATTGACAGACTGAGAAATAACTAGATTCAGTTTGTGAGCATAACACTGGATGAAGATTGTACCTGGGCACCTCTTTTTCACAAGCGTTTGTACACCATTTAAACGTCCAGAAAAGTAGCAGCTCCATCATACGATTGTGCTACAAGTTTTTGCTCACAATTAAAACGAGATAGGATTTGAAAAAACACGCTCACTTAAAACAATTGCAGTGCGATCACTGCAGACATCTGAAACACCAATAAATCTTTCACATATCGAGGGACTGTCGAAAGTTGAGAGAGCTTTGCAATGTTCGTAGTTTCGTCCAACATTATTGCTAGAAAAAATGCATCATTTATTTCTGACTTAATCTTATCCAAAATTAATCACCACCACATTCAATGATCTCGTTTTGGAATTTGTTGGAATTTCCTTTAAACCAGCCCTACCCCCTGCTCTTGAGATAGAAATCCAATTTATTATTTTATTTAGAAAGTAGCTCCATTAGTTCAATGTAGTTTGCCCGGTTAATGGAATCTTCCCGTTCATCGTAACCTCTGAATGGCAGCTTTTGTTTGGACGAAAACATCAAACATCAATCAATCGTTTCATTAGCTCACGATTTGAACCAACCTCTGCATTATGTTTTAAAACGTGTAGCATTTTTTGCTCACTCAGTTGAAAATATATTCTGTTTTTCCCGAAAGTTTTTAATTTAGTTACTGTGGATAGGTGTGAGTGAGTCTTTTCACGGCGCATCTTGGCTTTGGGAAAATTGTTGATATCACAAAGGCCGTTATTATTCCACATTCCCTGATTTGTTTCAAACAACACACAAGGCCAACAATACAGCCTGCTTCTTGATTTGCATTCAGTTAACCATTTTAAATAAGTATAATATTCTGTTTTGAAATGACGTGTATATTATTTCATTTTTGTTTTAGCAGAAATGTCTGGAGTTGGCTTACCTTTGATTATTATTTGCTGCTTTTATTCTAAAGTGAGGGCTCCAAACGAAACTTCGAATAATTGGTCGAGAGCACAGCATTGAGAAAGGTGATCGGCACTGCTACATCCCACTGAACTACCTTCACTAACCCTGCTACTTGTCTCAGGTCCCTTCTCCAAGTTTTGTTGTGAGGGAACAGTTCTCAACTCCGAGTCCCCTTCCATAGTTCACACTTTCAAACACTGTCAAACTAAATTGACTATCGAACACTTTGACACGTCACAAGATCTCTTTTATTAATGGGAACAATTACATAAGCTTAGCAACCACAACACTACCACTTATAAGAAGCAAACAAAAATTACATTTAGTTGTGACAGAACACCAAGCGTTTGCATATATCTTATCATACAGATGGACTAGGCTGGCTTCAAGAGGCAAATTGAGACTCAGAAATATGTTATGTTATGCTTTGATTTCCCGTGGAAATTTAACTAAAAATAGTTAAACAAGAAATGTCTGGGGACTAGCTTAGTCCTACTAATTCATTGTGCCACTGTGGAAAAGTAAGCTGCGTTTATTGTCGCCGACTTGTTGGACCAGCATCCTGGTTCCTCCGTCTTTTTTAAAATCATTCTACACATTTCTAGTCATGGATAACGACGTATTACTTGCCATTTCTTTATTTATTATGTTGATAGGAAGTGTACTCTTGCAGTAAAAACCAAAACGTAAGAAACAGTAGGGGGTTTGAAGGTTTTTTTTGCCAAACGTCGAATTGAAGGTGTGTACATGGGGATAATGAATGACCTACATTTGAAAAGTGGAGTTGATAACTTTGTACACATGTAAAAACACAAAGAACAGAATACTTTTGATATAAATCAATCAGTTTAACTTTACTGTACTAGCCCTGTTCCATTCCATGATCACAAAATTATGCGAGCCTCGATTTTAAAAGTTAAACTAATCTGAAAATAAAACACGTGCTTCACCAAGATTAGACACTGATTCAACTCGATAGCGCATGCGCAGAACTTCCCAACTCGGCCAACATGTTGGGTTGGTCATTTATTATCTCCAACAAATGATCCAACACAACCCAACACAACTTGTTGGCTCTGACCAGCTCTCCCAACACCACCATGTTGGCCAACATCCTCAACAAGTTGGGAGTGCTTTTATATTGTAACACAACTTGTTGGGGTTGTATTGGCCAACATGTTATGTTACAATATAATGCGGCTTAGCAGCATTTGCATTGATGATACAGTTTGAAGAATTTTTTTTGTTTAAGTTAAATTTAAAAATTCTGATATAATAACGGTAATTAAATTAATATTAGTAGTTTAAATATTTAAGAACAATTTTAACTAGTAATTACAATATTAGAGTGAAAACTAGGAAAATAATACATTCAAGAAGTGCATGCTATTACTTGGTCAGTGAGTTGGTATTTTAATTTTTTTATTTGAGGTATTTAACGTGCATTTTCTGGACCGACTGATGTATCAGAACACGACAATTTCTATGAGCAAGAGTGAAAGGGCTTGCCAACTTTGCCGGGAAAGTTATTTTTCACATACCTTCCAGGTTTCTTTTACATGCCTCAATCGACATGGGACCGATGGCTTTACTCCCCTCGAAAACTTTGTCGACCTCAGCTGGGCTTGAACCTATAATCATTATTATTATTATTACTATTAGCACAGCGTCTTACTACCCGTTCGGGTTGTACGCACTTACGCTAATGTGTAATGGTAGGGTGATGTGAGATGAAATAGAGGACCTACAGTTTAACGTGGAATCCGAACCACGGTGGAGGCCTGGCATTCCTCACATTCACAAGATGTCTTGTCAGAGGTGAAGGAAGGGTTTGGCAATCAGATAAATCTGTGCCGGGACCTAGGATTGAATCCCGGACCTTCAGCAAACCTATAATCCATTAGAACCTGAGGCGCGCACTTTACCCCAAGACAACCGAGGTCATAAAGTAAATTATTATCATCCTAATTGTTTTCAAGAAATGTAAATTTAAGAATAAACGAAACAATTTTACCGGTTGTTCTCTATGGCTGTGAGACGTGGTCTCTTACCTTAAATGAAGAAAACAAATTTAGGGCACTTTAAAAAAAGGTGCTTAGGGATATAGTTGGTCATAAAAGGAATGAAACTACTGGATAGCGGAGGAGGTTACATAATGATGAGCTACAAACCCTGTATTCATCACAAGACATTGTTAGGATAATCAAGCCTCGTAGATTACGATGGGCAGGACAAGCAGCGCGAGTGGGAGAATCTATAACCTTGTTGAAGGTATTGACTGGCAAACCCAATGGGAAGACCTAGACGCAGATGGAAGGATAACATTAGAATATAATTGAAAGCGATAGAGTGTAATGAGGTGGACTGGATATAACAGGCTCAAGACAGGGATAGGTTGCGGCGTACTCTTGTAAGTATGTGAATGAACTTCCGAGTTTTTAATGCTATAGAGTACATAAGTAATTTACTGGTATAACAAAGAGAGCTCAAATTTCTTTTTATTCATGACTTACTGCTGCAATGGCAGCTCCTACACCTCCTACGATTCGGAGTTCACTATGACTGCAGTTTCAGTCATTACTACAGCACGCTTGCTAGTAGCCCTTTAAAAACTATTGCGGTTTTTTTTTGTGAGTGCACTGCATCTTAATACCAGTCTTGGCTCTCCGCGTAATTTACACAACTGAGAAGAGTAAAGGGAAATTTAGGGTGTTTATTGCATTTGCATGAAGGGCTGTTTAAAAAAAACAACAGATGAACTCATTACCTGAAAACTTGACAAGGTGTGAATGATGCCTTTGTCCACGGGCCCAATAGTGCGGGTTAAGTTAAATTAATAACGTTTGGTCCGACATCTTTAGCTCAGTCGGTAGCGTGTCTGTCTACTGAGCTAAGGGTACCGGCTTCTATTCACGGCATGACCGAACAACTTATTTTTGGTGAAATGTGGGTTTCTCCTTTTCATAGTTATTATTATTATTAAATAACAACCAGGGGCTAGATGTTGCGTTTATTTTAGATTTAAGCTAGTTTATAAGTCACGTGATGATATAATCAGTTGATTCAGAATGTTCACGTTAAATACCGCAAATAAATTTGGGGGGAGAGGGAGGATGCAGACTTGTAATTATGATAATTGACTATCTGGATAATTGGACATTTGGAGGCTTTTAAAAGTGATATACTATACCTTCTTTAGAACATCCACAACTTAGAGAGAGGGGCAGGATAATATTGTGAAAGCGACTGTATTAGTTATTTAATGAGTCCAAACACTGAAACATGGATGGTGTTAATTTTGGCAGCCTTAAAGGCCCCGCCCCCTACAGACGATCCGATCTGGTTGACCCGACAGTCGGTCTGACCAAATCAGGTATTACCTACAGACTTAGTGCCCGATTTCATCAGTTGTTTTTTTCTCTCTCTAAGAGACACACACATCATGCCTCCTAAATTATCCAAACATCAAAAAGTTGGGATCGTGCTAATAGCATCGTTAGAGATTAATTCCAGAATAAGGAAAATGTGGACAAAAAAATTGCTAATTGAATGGAGAAAAAAAATTCAGTCATATAATGTTACTACATATACAATACTACTAGCGCCCGTATTTGTAGTACAACTGACACGCTGAATCATCCGACAACGCTACATACGACACGATTTGGCCGGACGGTCGTGCGGTTGGATGCATCAGCCAGCCGACATCACCCGACATGAAATAGGAAAGTTTTTGTCGGGCGACACACCTACACACGAGCCAATATTGCGCCTGACCTGACCAAATCATGTCGTCTGTAGGGCCCTTTATTATTATTATTATTATTATTATTATTATTATTTAACACCGCGTCTTACTACCCGTTCGGGTTATACACTTAAGTATTAATTACGCTAATGGATTAGGAATTGAGAAGTTTGAATTTAGAGGGAGTGAACCCGTATTAGCGTGGAGGAAGAGTGGACATTTTTTTAGGAAAAAACAATCCCCAGTTCACCCAACCGAGATTCGAACCTCGATCGCTCTGTCCTCGGCAGTCAAGCTCAACACGACTAGCGCGTTAGCTAACTACGCCACCGAGGCGGGTGGCCCTTTAGTTAAAGTGTGATTAAGCTTGTTGTCTCAGTTTGCTTACACAGCTTAGTTTTCGATCTGACTATCTGAAACAACACAAACGAGGAGTAAATTCACCATTACTCTCCTGTAATGATCATAATGATGATGATGATGATGATAACACGGTGTCACGGAGACATTACTGAATCTAAAGCGTGTGAAAATACTCGTGCAGAAAGGCCAGTGGGTGTCGGATGAAGTATTGTATTATTTTGGTAGGAAGAACAGTAGAAGTTAGTTAATAAAGTTACTAAAACAAAGTTAATATATTCATGCATCAAGTAATGTTACATGCAGCTGTTATTTTTGATATATATTATCAATACCTATAAAATAACACAAATAATCTAGTAAAATGTTATCAATGTTGGCTGCAAAGAAATATGTTTGAATTTTATCTATTGTACTTCCAACCAAAATCACGGTATATATAAACGCTATTAATGAGTACTAGCATAATCAGTATGTGAGAACACTATTGTTCCAAAAGGTCCAGTGAGTGTTGGATGGAGTGTATCAGGGCTATTAGCGAGTTCTAGCTTTAGAGCGTGTTTAAAGCACTTGTCCCAAAAGGTCCAGTGAGTGTTGGATGGAGTGTATCAGGGCTATTAGCGAGTTCTAGCTTTAGAGCGTGTTTAAAGCACTTGTCCCAAAAGGTCCAGTGAGTGTTGGATGGAGTGTATCAGGGCTATTAGCGAGTTCTAGCTTTAGAGCGTGTTTAAAGCACTTGTACCAAAAGGTCCAGTTAGTGTTGGATTGAATATATCACACTCACAGTTACTAACGAGTAGGACTTCTTTATTGACAAAGGCTCAATAATTGGTTGACGCGGTATAGCTGGAAATTAAACCATAGTCCTCTCGAATGCACACAGCAGCGTGTTCCGTCGCAACATTTCGGCTCCTCCCTCTACTACGAGCACCCACAGAGCCGACTGTTGTAGGTGTCGTTCCGAATCAGATAGTTTTGGGTCGGTCGTTTCGCCCGGCTTCACATTAACATTACCGCAAAGCGCCGGACAAACTGCGACCGACGACTTTCAGCTGTTTTTCTCCGTCGCTGACAACCAGTGCGGCCAACAGCCATGTCAGTCTATCGAAAGTTTTCATTTCGGGCAGTCGGATTTTACACAGAGCGATTTGCTTCAAAACGAGTTTTTTTTAAAATAAAAATTGTTTTGCCATATATACGTTATGAATGACTATTTTAATTTATTTTATTGGCTTTATTGTGATTTAGTTTTGTTGTAATTAAATTGTGGAATTGCGTCAAAAATACAACGTGAATGCAGTGATTGTTCGAACACCATCCCAATAATGGTTCGTTTATAACGTGGATTATACTTCATATTAGTTAATTATTGAGATGTGTGTTCTTTTTATCATCTATTTAGGCCTATAATAGTAGTTTGATTTTGTTCGCAACACATTGTTGCGTGTGTATCATCAAGAATCAACGTAAACTCAAAGAAGATGTAACTGTCTTGAAACTTTTAATCTATTTAAAAAAAAAAGGAACGGTTACACAATGTTACAAAGTTCCAGTTGTAGAATTAATTTATATAAATAATATGCAATTATTTCAAAACTTAAAAAAAAAAAAAAGTTAAGGTCACACAATGCCGTGCGGGAATTATTATTTGTTTCCTTTACGCAGTGCGTGCTCTCAACCAATAGTATAAAAAATGCGTGTGTGTACGGAAGATACAAGGAGAAGAGGGTGCTGGCATGTTGGTCACACGTGGGTGTCGCATTAGGGAATTCGTCCTAATTTGGAGTCTTCATGCATGGACCCAAGACAACGCCGCACAAATGTGGAGCCAAGCTGCGGGTGAGTACAATGCTCCCCCTCATAACCGTCGGTTAAACTTGGCTTTATGTTTTATAATAATATTTTGATGTGCTCGTCAAGTTACTAACGGGTAGACTTCCATTAGTTATTATCTTTAAGGTTAGAATGTAGGGAACGCGAGATAAGGCAAGTGTTTTTATAGTTTTTATGTCAAAATATTATTTTAGAGTTTAATTTTCTTCACGTGGTGAGTGTTTTTGCAGTTTTTATAGCAACACTTTTTTTTTTTGAACAAAATAAATAAAACATTTCCCCAGTAGAAACATGGTTAAATTTCCTTCACTTGGTGATATCACCAGTTGTTGAATATCTGTCACGAGAATAGCGGTATTAGATGACAAACTTTTTGAACGAAGAGAAAAAAGTCATCATTAAATTCCAGGACACCCATGACAGATATTAAAGAACTATCGTTATCACCATGTGAAGAAAATCAAACCATGTTTGTTCTGTAGAAATGTTTTATTTATTTTGTCAAAAAAAAGTTCTGATATAAAAACTGCAAAAAAATTGCCTTTTCTCGCGTCCCCTTCAACCCCATCTTAAATAACACAAAAATCAGTGATACACGTTATCATCGTTGAACGAAAAAAATAAGTTTGTATTTTCTAAAACACGCTTTCCAAACAAAATAATAATTAAACTGTAGATAATTTAGGGTTAAAACGTTTTATTTTAATGACAGGTTCACGTAGATGATTCCTGATCATCTTGTCACTGCCTAGATATCCCCCCCCCTTTCTCAGATTATCTCCAAATCAAAACGTGGCTACGCAACTGACTACGACACCAATTAGTAGGGCAATTATCAATCATTTTGAATGAGAATCCGACCATAGATTTGACTGAAGGAAAGGTGACAGCAGAAATCCCATAAATCTGGGCTTATGTCTGTTTACTGTACAGTACAATTTTAATAGGAATAACCTTTTAGAAATACATAATTGTTTTCGCGCTCAGCATTGAAACCTTTTACTATTAGCGTTATTTTATAGGTATTTATGATATCTGCAGTTAAAATGACTTGACGTATGAATACGTGAAAGTAAATCTGGTAGCTTTTATAGCTGTCACCAGCCTCGGTGGCGTAGTTGGCTAACGCGCTTGTCGTGTTGAGATCGACCACTGAGGACGGGGAGATCGAGGTTGGAATCTCGGTCGGGTGAACTGGGGGTGGTTTTCCCTAAATGGTTTTCCACTCCCCTTCCACACAAATGCGGGTTCACTTCCTCTAATTCAACCCTCCCAATTCCTGTATCCATTAGCGTAATTAGTACTTAAAGCGTATAACCCGAACGGGTAGTAAGACGCGGTGCTAAATAATAATAATAATAATTTTTAGCTGTCATATAAGGTCCTTTCCTATGAAAATTGCTCTGTACGGTCGTACTTTAGTTTTAGTACAGTAGCCCCATGGCTTCTTTGGTGCTGACTGACAGTTGACGGTCTTGAAAAGTTACCTACCAAATTATGTATCCCTACGCCGAACCAAATGATCTGCAAAGATATGTGTTTAGCAGCTGTCAGTCAGCACCAAAGAAGGCATGAGGCATGTATACTTCTTTAAAGGTGAAGTTAACGGGGCATCGAGTTAAGTATTTTAATAGTTCTTATTACAATATATATATATATATATGTTTTGTAAAAAATAAATAAAATATTTTTTCAGTAGCTATGTTTATATTAATCTTATACATTTAATAATATCAACCTCTCTTGAGTATATTATAATATATAATGAGCGTCTCGTCATTTTAGTCTTTGAATGGAAAAAAAAGTTATGTTCAAATGCCGCAAAGCTCATAATGTCAGCAATTAAAAAACGATTGAAAATAATATATAATTAAACTAAACATATCTTCTCAATCAATATCTTATTTATTTTGAATTAATAAATATTTTGTAATTGAAACTATCCAAAATACGAACACCAACTCGCGTTCCTTTCCACCTTACATCAAGGTGAGGATTTAGGGTACGCGTGTTAAGGGCAGTGTGTTTGCAGTTTTTATACAAAAACAATTTTTTTTTTTGCCAAAATAAATAAAATATTTCTCCAGTAGATACATAAAGTTTAATTTTATTCTTATAGTGATATCAAAATTTCTCGAATATCTGTCATCAGCATATTAGATGAGAAACTTTTTAAATGAAGAGAAAAAGTCATTAAATTCCAGGACACCATTGACAGATATTTAAGATTTGTTGAGGTTATAATGTGAAGAGATTTTTATTATTATTATTATTATTTAGCACCGCGTCTTGCTACCCGTTCGGGTTATACGCTTTAAGTACTAAATTACGCTAATGGATTAGGAATTGGGAAGGTTGAATTAAAGGAAGTGAACCCGCATGTGCGTGGAAGGAGAGTGGAAAACCATTTAGGAAAACCCACCCCCAGTTCATCCGACCTAGATTCGAACCTCGATCTCCCCGTCCTCAGCAGTCTAGCTCAACACGACTAGCGCGTTAGCCAACTACGCCACCGAGTGAAGAGAATTAAACTCTATGTTTGTACTGAAGTAATATTTGATTTATTTTGACCAAATAAGAGTGTTTTTTTTTATAAAAGATTCAAAAACACTTACATTAACTCAAGTTCACTACATCCCCACATTAAGTGTTCAAGCGGGCTTTAAATGGTTTCTAATATTTTATTTTTGTGAAAATAATTTGTTTCTTTTTGATTAATACATTTTTTGTTCTAGGATAAACATATTATCTTGGGGGGCCTCCCTTAACACCACCGTTGAAAGTGTTACGCATGGATCATCGTTTTATACAGATAAAAAATATTTGAAAAACTTTGAGGTATGATGCTTTAGGAGGATAGAAAGGATAAAGGGGACAGATTGGTGTGACTAATGAACACATTTTTAATAAGAGTCAACAGAAAAGGGGCGGATCCAGATCATTTTCATAGGGGGGGAGGGTCCATAGTTATAAATAACACAGTTACTTACAATGGAAGATTTCTATTTGAAGCCATTTAATAGTTTCTCATTCTTATTTTATCTAATATAATATGTTTTAATCCGTGGTCATCCTCTACAATTATTTAAAATCGGATAGTTTTTATAGAATATTTGATATGGCCCTCTCTTAACAATTTTTTGAAAAATGATTCACTCTAGAAGCTATGAGTAGTCTTCGTCTTAACTCTTTTTTTAAAGTTAGATTCTTTTATAAGCCATTTAAATTGTCCTTCACCTACAAATTTTTAAAATTTGGCTGCCCCTTGAAACTATTTAAAATGATCCTCACCTTAATCTTTTACGATAGTTAAAAATCTCTAGAAGATAATATTTGAAGTTGTCTTTCACCGAATTTTTTTTTTAAATTAAATTATTTCAGAAACTAGGCTATTTGGGGTGGTCCTCGCCTGAAAATGATTAAAAATTAAATGCATCTAGAAGCTATTTGGATTTGTCCTCTCCTGACTTTTTCCTGCCATTTAGATGCTTCTAATACAGTAGTTATTTTAAGTGATCATTTCCGGTATATTTTTGACAAAATAATACGTCTAGAAGTCATTTAGAGTTTGATTTAAGGCCATATTTCAGCGTCATATTCGATAATATCAGAGGATATGAAATATATCTAGGGGGAGGGGGAATTTATTCCAAAGAGGGGCAAATTATTTTCAAGGGAGCAGAGTCCCCCACAGTTCCACCGCTCTTCTGTCCACACATACTCTATATTCGGTATTCGTGAATGAACTGCTCTCAGGCGATTATTAGTCTTATTTGATGTGTGTTAGTCTACCGTCTCTATGTGGAACAATGTTACAGTAACCCCATGACTTCTTTGGTGCTGACTGACAGCTCACAGCTGACTTCAGACAGTCAACATTTAGGTATATACCTAAATTTTGACCGTCAGAAGTGACAGCTGCTAAACACATGTTTTTGCGGAATATATGGTTCGGCGTAGGGAAAAATAATTTTGTCTGGTAACTTTTCAAAGCTTTTAGCTGTCAGCTGTGAACTGTCAGTCAGCACCAAAGAAGTCATGGGGCTACTGTAGTTACAAGCTATGCACGACACATATTCATACATGAAAACTAATATTTTTTCCATTCTTGCGTGAGTCATATCGAACATGGACTAAACGTGGAGGAATAACGCACGTGTGGACCCGGTTTAAGAGGTGTCGGCGCGTAAAAATAAATATATTAAAAAAATATATCTATCTGTGTTGTATTTTCTCTCTAAAATTTAAACTTTCATTTTGTTTTTTTGTATTAATTTTTTAACTTTCACAGAGGGGTAAACTGACCCCTTGAAGGCCCTCTCCTCCCCTTGAATCCGTGCCTGCTGAGAAAGATAACCATTCTACTGCACGTTATTCTGCGAAGAAAGGTCAAATGGATGAGTCACATCTTGAGGGGAGAAATAGTTTAATTAGTGATGTCATAAAAGGAAAAATGGAAGGGATAAGGTAAAAAAGAAGGCCAATAATACAACTGAGGGATGACTCACCCCTCCTCCCCCCCCAAAAGGAAAGAAAATGAAGTTTAAATATTTAAAAATGGACGATTTTGATTGGACTGGTGACATAAATGTCGAAAGACAGAATACACAATAATAATAATTTCAATTTTCAATTTGAATCTCCCTTATAACTAGCTATAGTTGTCAGTGAACCTGGTTAAGAATCTAAGGGTCCTGGGTTCGATTACCGGCTGGTACCATGGGTAATTTTTACCGGAAGTGTAAATATATAAACTATCACCAGAGTTTGGATAGTTAGGGTCATGTTAGGCCTAAGAGTTCCCACTGGTTCCAATCTCTCATACTCACTATCACCATCACCTCATCTCAACGGGACCATGGAAATAGCCTCCACGAAAAGGATGTACGATTAATAATTCGGGCGTCCCCTGGGTAACGGAACATTAGTATTGGCTAATCTTTCCACAAAAACTGGGTTAAGAATGATGTAGCTCAGACACACATATTGTTATTAATTTTCTTTAATGTAGGGCTGGCTAACAGTCACAATACCTATAACAGGCCAGCACCGAAAAGCACACACGTGCCTGACGTGTGAACATAGTTGCATCAGAAAATAGACAGTAATAATAATAATAATAATAATAATAATAATA
>CABFOV010004984.1:6639-35447 GCA_902141375.1 Timema poppense | reverse complement strand
CTCTCCCCCGTTTTGGAATTTTATGTCACCCCTGCTCCTCCGACTACACTCATTTTATCCACCCCCTCCTCCCTTTTTTCCCACATGTGTTTGCTTTTTCCAGCAACTTGAATTGATTTCAAACCCACATCACTTTGGTAATTTTTTGCCTCCCACCTGTCTTTGCTGTATTTCCACTCCTCACTTTTTTATTCTTCATTATCTTGTGTTGATTCATCTTTTTTATTAATATTGTTTCTCTTTTTTTCTATTCTTCTCGTTTTAGTGTTTTTCTTTCATCTTTACTGTTTGATACATAGTCTATTTAATTTATTCTACCCTTTCTCAACGATGTATGAATAACACACACACACACACACACACACACACATAAAAAACTTTCCGGTTATTTCTAAATTATAACTTAATTACATTCTCTTTCCTCTTATTTGATTATTTAGCTTTAATTTGTATTCACATTACTTGTTTCGTTCTTCAATGAAAGTAAAACTCATAATTTTTGTGCAACAATATATTTCTTGATGAAATTTTTACCTTTTTCAGATTTGAATCAGAATATTTAAAATAAATGTATTTTGTACACAACTGTAAATTTTTCTTTACAAATATCCTACACTTAGACCTACATTAAGTATAAATGTAAGGAATATTATTTTCCTGCCCAATGATTATTTTATATGGCCTAATAAAATAGATTTCTTGTAAATTCAACTAGTTAAAATGCTTAAAACTCTTATCTCAAGCAGAAAATATCACTAATTTTATATTTTTGAAAATCTTAAGTAAACTAGTTTTGCTCCCAAGCTCTCTTTTCGGCCGTGATCAAGGTCATTGAAGTAGGCTCAGGTGTAGGCCCTACTGAGGGTGGTTTTTCTAAAATTATTTTCCACTCTCACTCCCCATAAATGCTGGTATACTTCATCTAAATTCAACCTTCTTCATCCTTAACTCTCTAGCGTAATTAGTACATATGTGTTTAAACTGGATAGGTAGTATGGCTTTAATCAGGAAAATTTGTATTTTGGGTTAGTGGGAACTCATCTGATTTTTTTTCATAAATTGTGGCCACCCTGTGAATGAATACACAATTTTCACAGGAAGAACCTTGTCTTACACCTAGAAAAGAAGTCTAATTTCACGTATTCATAAGTCAAGTCATGTGATCTGCAGCTATGAATTTTTATCGAAATTATCAATTTTGGCAGAATTATTTATTTATTACTATTTTATTATTTTTCATTTTCTAAAAGGCCCTTCAATGGAAATTAGGTTGTAGTTGATTTGTCCCAGTAGATTGCTTTTTGCAATGACAGACGAAACGTTGGAAATTGTTTTGTCGACGTGGCTCAATCCAGTCAACAGTTACACCTTAACCCCACTAATGTTAATTACCCGTAAAATCTTGTTAAGTTAAGTTATATTACTATTTTGTATCTGTCAAGTAGTCTGTAGTCTGGTGGATGTCCCACTTTATCCTTAAAGAGTCTCTTAAACCTGCCCCAACCCTCGGGCTGCCGTGCTACCGGAGCGATCTGAACCCGTGACCTGTGAAGGGAGCGATAACCAAGTAATTACACGGTTTAATTGCATCTTGGTGCGCGTACCGGTAACCAGACTCTGGACCGCCGCGTTGTCATTAATCTGCCCGACCGGCTAAGATAATTGGACCGCGAGGGAGTTGACGCCACCTAATGTATATACGCGTGGACTGACGGACGCCGTCTCGAGCTCACACCGCAAGTACAACACACTTTTTTTTTACAGATTATCTTACCACCCTTCCGGTCAATCCGCATATTTAAACCTAAAGGGTAGAGATAAGAAAGGTATAATTGTTGAAAGCAAGAGTCCCCGCATTTGCATGGCGAGAGAATAGTGTGATCGCTTAGGGAATGTCATCTCAAAACACTGGTTTGAGCTATGCACCTCCCTGACACCGACAAACCAGACAAGTTGAGACTTACGTATTTTTCCATGGGTAGGTACTCACTGGTGCTGAAGATTCAACACTTGGAACATGTATCCGCTGAACCGAATTAATAGATAATTTCATACATTATTAAGTACCTATGTTTTTTTATTATTACGTTTTTAACACCATGCTTATTATCAGAATTAAATATTAATACTACTGTCGCTACTCTCCCAACCGGTGGGCCTACTTGTCAGGATGGCTTATTGGGATGGGTTAAGCAGTGGCAAATAATTGTGAGGTTTGTTGAAATAGATTAGTTGCTATAAGAGTGTATAAATGTCATGAGGGTTTTTAGAATAAGTTGAAATAGTTTTTGAAAAAAATCCTCGTTCTGTCGGCGTTTCTAATTATCAGTTCTGCGCCCTGACCTATCCTCGTTGTTTTAACTTTGACTAGTGTAGAGCGCACGGTTGCTCGACTATGCGCGGTTGTTAAATAACTCGGACCTTCAAGATGGTTTGGGGGCCTCCTTCCTCCGTACTGAACAGGGACTCAAGCTGTATGATATTCTCCTCACAACTTGGCAGCTGAGTATGTAAAGCACTTTGAAGTAAGACCCTTAACACAAATGGCGTCCTTCCCGGTCCCCCCTTATCGAAAAGGTCTAAAACGCACTGTTATATACCACCAAAGGACTGATTTTTCACCTGTGTTAATGTTTACGTCAATACACTTGGTTGTGCTAGTTGGCAAAACAATCTCTTTTTTTTAAAAAAAAAAAACATGACTTGATGCACGTACAGAACCGCTAATGTGAAACAATTGACAATAACGATTGCTTAGGCTACGTCACCCTTACATGCTTTTGATAACTAAATGGTGACCTGGCGGTCTAGGGGTAAGGTGTCAGACTTCTATGCTGGCGGCCGGGGTTCAATCCTCGGTCCCGGCACAGATTTATCTGATTACCAAACCCTTCCTTCACCTCTGACAAGACATCTTGTGAATGTGTGTAATGCCAGGCCTCCACCGTGGTTCGGATTCCACGTTAAACTGTAGTTCTCCATTTCATCTCATAATCACCCTACCATTACACATTAGCGTAAGTGCGTATAACCCGAACGGGTAGTAAGACGCGGTGCTAATAATAATAATATATTACTAAAGTCTACAAGCCATGACACTATGCATATTTATGGTGGCTTTAGGCAGAGAGAACCTGGGCAACTAAAGGAATTTTTTTAATGTCCGTTAAAACCGGGAAATGTCAGAATTTAACAAGAAATTGTGAAAAATAAAGGAATTTAAATACTTCGTTAAAAACACTTTTTTTGGCACCCTAAACACCAAAACAAAGAGTTTTCGTTTTACGATGTTAACCAAATATATTGCCTGGATATCACGTTCTAGCAAGTCATGGTTTAGTTGAGTGTTGGTATTTAGAACACACTCTCACAATGACAAAAAAAAAATTAATACCGCAATAAAACTGATAAAAATGTTGTTTAAGAGTGACTAACATAATTTTTCTAAAAGGTGTTTATTTTGATGGTTGGAATAATCGTTATTCACAAAGGAATATTGGAAAGGGGGTGAATCAGGGGAAATTAAATATGGTTTTTTAGTAAACCTGAGAATATGGGTATTCTACAAGTTTTGTAATCTCACTGACATTGTAAGTTCTATATGTAACAAAACGAGTGCGGTAGTAGTTTGAAGGTGGCCGGTTTGATTCGGGCTGCCACAACTATTTAAATTAGAATAAATATATTCATTCAATTATAAATCCTTATTTTTATTAAATTTTGATAAAAAGTTCCAGTGAAATCTGAGGTGCCAAGAATAAATAATTTGTAAACATAAATGATGGCATTAAATTTAAAACCATCCTATTTGTTGTTTCTGGGTGTTGTTTATAAACAAACGAAACGTAAAATCATCTGTTTAGTAATCTACACGAGTAGTGATTGGAGGATCATTTTACAAACTTAAATATATCAATAAATAAATTCTGCTACTGTAAAGCATTTAGAAGCATTTTTACTCACGCCAGTAGAAAGTAGAAACTCATCAACAATAATGTAGCTTAATTGACCTCGGGATTAAATTAACTAATATAATCTATCAGGGTATCTCTCAGGGTATCTAGGAGTAATTGCATCCTATTTCTGACACTGTTTTCATCAAAGTTGATTTATATTTATTTTTTGAGGGGATTTCAAAAATAATTATTTAAGTTAAACGATTTCTTTTTAGCATCTTGATGAATTTCGATATGGGTGGAATTTTCTTTTTAAGATTGTATGGCCAGCCTAATAGTTTCTTTAATCACCGCGTCTTACTATCTGTTCGGGTTTTGCGTATTTATGATAAGTACTATAATGGGGTAGGTATGAGGGAGGAAGCATTTTAGAGGTAATTTACCCGCATCTGCGTGGAAAGAGGGTGTAAACCAATTTAGGAAAACCCACTCTCAGTAGACCTGACTGGTATTCTAATCTTGATCTTCCCGTCATTAGCAGGTCAGTCTAGCACGAGACTGATGCCTTAGACCTTACGGCCACTGAATCGGGTCAGTCTAGTATATTAAAGATTTAACTCGGGGTAATTTATTATTATTAGCACTGCGTCTTACTACCCGTTCGGGTTATACGCACTTACGCTAATGTGTGGTAGGGTGATTGTGAGATGAAATGGAGGACCTACAGTTTAACGTGGAATCCGAACCACGGTGGAGGCCTGGAATTCCCCACATTCACAAGTTGTGATTAATACATGTCTTGTCAGAGGTGAAGGAAAGGTTTGGCAATCAGATAAATCTGTGCCGGGACTGAGGATTGAACCCCGGACCTTCAGTATAGAAGTCCGACACCTTACCCCTAGACCACTCGGGGTAATGATCCTTCATTTCACGCGGTATCCCTATCGAACCGGCACTTAAAGGTGACGAGGCGTTACCGTGTCTCGATCCAGAAACCATTGTTCGCCGCCAGCGTACATTGTATAGTTTCCTCTCTCATGTTTTATCTCCTCTTTCGCGGGACGGGAATTGAAAACGCTGGACGGCCCAAATTTCAGAAACAAAACACATCCGAGTTGAACTTCATTAATGTTGACAGAAATTAAATTAGCTCGTTTGAATGCTGTTTGGCTATCGATTTGTTTAGAGCTTCAGGCGTTTTATTAGATTTATAACTGGCTTGTATTTATTTATTGTGGTGGACCATCCGCAACGTTTCGTTGCACGCGTGTTTATGTATACACACTAAAAAAGTTCCGTTCACATTGAATCCGGCCACACGTGCTTGTTTTGATCTTTATAAGAGAAAATAGTGTGTTTGTTGTTGTTGGTAAACATTGAAACTTTCTGTTAAATGCTGCCTCACAAAATGCAAGTAATTTGGTCTTATGTGTTTTACCGAGCTTAATCAAATAAATGCAAAATGAAAAGTATATCCAGACTAAACAGTAAAATGATATCTGGTAATTTTTTTAAAGAGATATCTAACACTCACCCGCGCTGGTGGTCTATGGCGTCAGGCTATCAATACAATGAGAAAGGTTGAGGTTCAAATATTGGCAGAGATTCACTAATGTGATGGTGGGGGGATCTCCCATATGTGATGTATCACTGTGCGTGCATCCCTCCCCCGCCCCCTACTCCCCACGTGCCCTAATTTTATTTCTACTCTAGACCCGCCTTGGTGGCGTAGTTGGCTAACGCGCTAGTCGTGTTGAGCTCAACTGCTGAGGACGAGGAGATCGAGGCTCTAATCTCGGTCGGGTGAACTGGGGGTGGTTTTCCCTAAATGGTTTTCCACTCTCCCTCCACGTGAATGCGGGTTCACTTCCTCTAATTCAACCTACCCAATTCCTAATCCATTAGCGTAATTAGTACTTAAAGCGTATAACCCGAACGGGTAGTAAGACGCGATGCTAAATATTATTATTTCCACTCTAAACAACTTTCCTCATCCTTAATTCTTTAATAATATTTTCACACTGTTAGACTGGTGACGGTCATTAGTAGAAGAATGGGGAAAACAATTTACACGCACATCCTCTGTTACGAGACGGGAAGGAGGGATACGTTATTTGATGATCTGAGGCATCCGAAACGATAGAATGACTTTCTACGATGTCTATAGACTCTTCATTGCTAGTAAAATCTAAACTCATAACTAAAATAAAAATAAAAACAGTGGATCAACAACAAACTACTCGTACGCATAGAGTACTGTATGTACTGTACTACTGTAGCTCAAGTGGTGACTCACCCGGACAATTGTCTTTTCCGTCACATGATTGTGATGGAGTTCGTACACTGTGACTAGGTCAAATGGGAATGCAATTCAAAATAATATCTTTTAAGACTGGCAACCAGTGCCTCGGCGTGAAAAGGCCCTTGTTTTAAAGCCTTACTAGCCATGATGTTAAACGTAATGATAAAAAAAAGTCACTAGTTCTCCTTTTTTTGCATTTTGGAACTATAGTGGTTGATTTACAATTCGTTACGAAAGTCCGGTAAGCTTAAATGACACCGATAAGACTGAAGGATACCCTGCCTGGGCATATTCTTCAAATAGCCTCCGCCCTACATAATCTACACCGGATGTTATAAACCTCTTGCATGATTATAAAATATCTTAATAATTATATTCTGTTTGCATAGATAAGTTTTTAACGTTCAACTGGAGGTTTATTAACAATGTATTCTAAATATTGTGGATGAAAGCAGCTTGGAGGAGTTACACCCTCATTGAAATGAAGGGATATTGGTAAAACTTATTTTGGTACATTTGGTTGAGATTCGAACTCTTAAGCTCCCAATTAACAAGAATGTGCAGTGAAAGTTTAATTTCATAGGTTCTTGTTCACACTGGAACACTGGTCTTAAAACCCTTGGCCCGGTCGGTGGAAGTCTAAAACCTATTTTATGGTATGGCGTGGCTTCACAACATACCAAAGTATCCTTCCACGCCAACAATAACAGATGGATCACGGAAACCGTATGGCGCTAGCTACCGGACCGGTCTTGCGGAAAAATCATACGTTTGGAAATACCAGTTTCCTCGAGAACGAGGGAAATGTTTATGTTAATATTTTCAACGCCCCTTCTAAGATGATGGATTGATGTTTATTAATTGTTACATTTTCTTATTTTTTGTTATGAAGCCGTTAGTTTTCATTTGAAAAAAATGTTAATTTTATCAATATTTGATCACTGTTAAAATTATAGAAGAGGGGTTTATTAAAAACAGCTTAATCACCATGCTTCTAATTTTGAACAAACCGTTTCCGAAAAGAAAATTGCAAAACAATAAAAATGTTTGAAGATAACCGTTTGTTCCCATGGCTTTGCATTTCCACGCCAAAAGAAAAGGGCCATTCGCTTTAAGGGGCCAGAATAGTAGTAGCTCAGGAATTACTAAACTTCCAGAAACCAAGTTGGTTTGTAACGTTACTGTGTGGAGTTGTACGCTAGTAGAACTAACATAGGATGAGGAAAATAAAATGGCGGTAAATTTTTTGTTGTGATTTCCCTATCAAATGACATCACTTGATTCACAAAGATACATTCCACGCTCCTATACCAGTTACCTTTTCGTTTCCCGGGCGTTTAGGTATCAATAGTCAAATTATTATTATTATTTTACTTTTTAGAGTGGCAAATCACAACTTTTAAAATATGCGTACAAGTTAATAGATTCATATAAAATAGTTTTATGTTCGTGCCAGCAAACTCGTCTACCGTTAAAGTTTTTGTCAATATATAATCAAAGTGCTACATCTGATTGGTAATGTCTCAGCTACCTAGGTAACACCTTTAAATATATCACTTTGAATTGCACACTGGTACACTGCAGTGTCTGGATGAATCACCTTTTGAGAAGCTCCTCATCGTTTCAATCACTTTCCAGCCATCGGTATCTTAGGGGGAAAATCCTTTGAAGACTCTGCTACCGCTGTGGGCTGAAAGCCAAAGTATAATAATTTAAACAATTATGTAAAATTGTCACTGAATAAAGCCGCAGCTCTACTCCGACCAGGTCAGAGTTCCAACAGCGCATGCACCGCAACGAGTGAGAGCAAATATTTGCCTCGACAGAACTTGTTGCGGTAAATAAAGGCAACTATGGCACATCTCTTACATTAAATATTTGTCTAGAACGGCACGAGATGTTCTCTAGTCAACATTGGTGTTTTTCTTTTTTTATGATTGGAAAGAATGTTCGCGCAGGGGAAAGCTTCCCGTGTCCCGTGGAGACAAAACTATTACTATAAACATCCATATGACTCTCAACACAGACACATCTCGCGTCTCCATTCTAAGGTATACGTCCTTGTGTATCCCATCCCTGTAGAATTCAGATTATCTACAACTTTAGAAATGCGCCAAAGTTGTTGTTTTCACGTTTACTATAACAGAACGGTTTTGAGGGAGTCTTTTGGGGGTCTCAAAATCCCTCCGAAAGTATTAATAATTAAGTACTTATTTATTCCTCCTTGATGATTAGGCTAGTAGCTTTTCAGACATTTGTAAAATACATAAAATATACAATTTCAATTTTATTTTAAAACACTTTAAATTGCTTAAAAAGAAACTAAATGCAAGCTAAAGATAATAATTTAAATATACTTTTGGGAAACTTCACCACAATTTACCGTAGGCAACATAGCCACCACAATTTACCGTAAACATAAAAAAACTATTGTTATAGCTTTGTATTTTAATGCCAGTATTGGCTAGTAATGTGAAATGTAATATAAAAATGATACACTAAGTAAAAGCTTTGCCTAAGATCAAACTAGAACTGCTGTCGGCCTGTTTGTTACCAGTTGACAACTGTAAATGTCGAGTTTACCAACATTTTGAAGGTATTAGAGTTCTTAAAACATTGCTAATGCGTCATTTAACCAAACGTTATTAGGGACTTATTGTATTGATGGTAACGTTTGATTTATTTATCATAATTCTTTTATAGAAAACTATCTCAAGATTGTTTCTAACATAGTATATCATACATTCAGGAAAGTGGAGTAGCTATTTATCTTTCCATAACAGAATTAAAATGCCTAACAAATTTCACCAAATATTCAATAAATAGATATCAGTGTAAACATTTGCAAGTTATGGCACCAAGCAAAATAATGGAATATACCAGGAAAATGCAAGGACATTTTTATGTTTGGAAAAAACTGGGGAAAAAATTGAATTTCTCAAAAAAAAAATTGAAAATATACTGGAATATTTGCAAACTCTGGACACTGTACCGTATAATTTATTTTTCAATATGTTTTCTAAAAGTGCATATTAGTTCATTTATGTTATTTAGTGGAATATGATGCTTTTTTTTCATTGTTTCTGCGGCATTTTATATTATTTTGTTTAACAAATCCTACTAGTTTAATTAAAATTTCTCCATTTTTTAGATAAAGGAGAGATTCAAGAAATAATCTGTTCGGTGCAGCGTAGCATTTATTTTTCTTCCTGAAACACTTGGTTGCGTAACAACCACATGAATATCCCCCTCTAGTGCAAATAATGATATTCTAAACATCAATAGCTTTACTTCACAGTATTCAGTTTCATGGAAAATGAAATTTTACTCGTATTCCCTTATACAACTCTCGAGTATCTGGGAAAATGGGGATTCCTTCTGTGGAAAGAACAGAGGATTTCATATTAAGAAAATAGTGGCGACCCTGGGTATTGTGTAATTAAGTATGTTAGAGTGTCAGGAAAAAAATTAATCCACACTTAAGTTTCATGTGTGCTTTAAAGAAAATTTAATATTATTTTTCAGACAAAATTAATGTTTTGGCATATGAATACGGGAAAGTTGAGCTAGTAACTTTTCTAGCTGTCAGAAAGGTTCTTCTTATGAAAATTGGATTGTGTCAATATTGTTTATTGAGTCATGTGTGAATCAATTTGTCGCAAGGTTAAGGATATCTAGGTAATTTATATTCTTTAAATTGAAAAATGACAACTGGACACGGGAACCGAAACCGGTATCGTTTACTTAATATGCTAATGCTCTAACCACGAAGCTATCCAGAGGTCATCCCATACCCGGGGTCACTCTGGCCCTCATATTTTTAAGGCAGAGTCTGTGATGGACGTGTGTAAGTCGTCAGCTACGTATGATCGATCAATTAGGATCACGATATATAAGATAACACGGCCACCTTCAATCCAGGAGGGCTTTATGCTGCCAATGACAGTTGTACTAATGCGCGTATAGTGATGGATTAAATAGCCATGCTATTAAATTTGTTATTTTTCAATTTAAAAAATATATTTAGATGCGGCTATAATCGTAATTAATTGGCTATTTAATCAATTGTGTAGTTAGTGTTTGAATCCCAATCGGTATGATCAAGTGGAATACGAATTGTTCGGAACCTACTAGAAAAGAAAGTACCGGGTTTTAATAATAGGTATATTAATTTCCTGACAAAAAGAAACATTTAATTATTGTGGGTTAATTTGTTTCTAGTATATTTTTTATTCCCTGATCCAGGCGCTTTGGAACAAGAATGTAACAAGACACACTTAGTGTTGAGTCCTTTTTACCGCTATAACTTTCTCACGCGACACGCCCACCTCTGTTTCACTCGCAAAGGTGTAAGAGGGGGAGGGGGGTAAATAGTGCGAGCCTGCTCATTTACAGGGAGCTCTATTTACACTTTCAATTGGACTCTCCCGGAGCTTTTTAATTTGCGCTGGCGTTTGGTAATGCCATCCCGGCGGCCCGACGTGCAATCAAGCCGCATTAGTGATTCAAGGTTGGTTAGGGGGTAGGGGGTCTGTAAACTGCTGGCAGCTCCCCTTTCCGATTCACAATCCTCTCAACCCCTACGCACCGTTACCAGAGCGTGTGGGCGAAAATGAAAGGGGCGCCAATTTATACCACTGGTTCACGCCCAAATGCATTAGCTTACCAATGTCTATACTTTTGTATCTACTTTATAATGAGTCACGCTCTTGTTTTTAAGTTTTTGTTTTGACTTTGAATTAGAGGGCTTCCACGCAACAGGAAAACGGAGGAAAATTTTGATAACGAAAAGAATTTTACCCCAAAAAATAAATATATATAATAGGTACTGGAATATTTGTGAATTTCTAACATTTAACTGCAAATTTTAAATATTCCATAGGCGTTGCTATCTCTGATTTATCGAACGGGGTAGGGGGGGATAACGAACCTATTTTCACTTTAAATTATGAAATTTTAAAAAAAAATGGAAATTGCTTTTGTAAAACAGAAAATACGAAATATTTTGTATGTAAAAAATGGTAGCAACTTTGATTTAAGTTGTTGTTTTTTGACAATATTTTTAGAATCAGATAGACCAACACATTGAATCTGCGGTAGCACTTGAGTCTTCTGGTCTAAAGGTCCCGGGTTTGATTATCAGCGTGATCCTCCCCCCAAAAAAGACTATATTTATGACATTGGGGCTTCTCTTACACAGTTAGGAATTCAAATATGGTGGACAGGGTGTTGTGTTTGTTAATATTGCTGAGCTAGTTTGTAAATCGTGTGCTATTATAATCAGTCTGTTCTGTAAGTTTGTGTTAAATATCTACAATCATAATGCAGACGTATAGCAGTTTTATCAGATCAACTGATATGATATATTTGAATAAATTATGTACCTTTGTGGGATTTTAATAATGGACCTTTGATTTAACGCGCCACTGTTGGAGGAACATCTTCATTGCTCTTCCTCCAGAGATATTCAAATGATTTTTATATTAATATATGTCATAATTTTCACAAGACATTTTTTCCCTTCCTCTGCGCTGTATCACCCGTCCGGGTTATCCTTATAGTTACACTAATGGGGTAGGGATCAGGAAAGTAGAATTGAGAGGGAGGAGAAGTGCATTTGCGATCAGGGAATATTAAAAGTCAAAAGGGAAAAACTACCTCAATACTCTGAGCAGGGGCTTAAACCCCGACCGTACCGTCACCGAAAAAAACCAGACAAGAAAAGACTGACGCCTTTATTTGCGGGCATCAATGCGCTAGAGCTTAAAACAGTAATTAAGATAATTAAATTGTGATTTAGAATCTTTACAAAGAGCCAGCTTTAAATTTTAACTTTTATTATGATTATTAGCATTGTAGTTTAAAGGCGCATCGAACACATTGTTTTAGCAAAATATTTAAGGTAATAAGTAGGAGACCCTCTTAGACATACAGTTTTAGCAGAAATGTACATAAAGTAGCAGTGATTTTAGCCCTTTTTTATACATACTCACAAACCCATTTTTTTACTCAAGTAAAATTGCACTTAATCAGTTACAATAGTCTTTTTACTGCAACTTTTTCTTTCCGAGTACCCTTTTGGCTTAATTTATGAGTACTCTTATGGCTTAATTTGTTAACGCGTCATTATTTCTCTGAATAAAAGGGACTTTGATGTAAAAATAAAGAAGATTATTGAATAGAAAAGGCTTAGAGAACAGGAAATCCTTTTGGAGCTGAACATTTTAATGACGTCCCCGATACCGTTTTGAGAAGTTTTATGTCGTTTTGGCTCGTTAAATTGCGTGCTTTGTTTCTGTATTTTCTTCTCCGTCATTCAGTGGTGTCATTAAGAACATAAATATAGGCTCTCTTATTCATAGGGTATTCTAGATTTACTCTGAGCGCCCTAGGATATAGTAATTATTGTAATCGTAAAAAAAAATTTAATTCGGGATTTTTATGTTGCTCATTTCACGATTATCTGAACCCGAAAAAGTGTGGGTTTTTTTCCCCCGTCTGTCTGTTCCTTCGTCTGTCTCTATCTCAGGCTAGAACTGAAACCATTTTACCGATTGAACTAAAACTTATCTAGGATTTTCATAAGGTCCCCCCCTCCCCAAGGTGTTTTTGGAATTAGATATTCAGCCCTAAAATTAAGTATAGTTTACTGAAGTGCAAAAGGAGATATCAATTTTCTCAATATACGTTCTATTGAGTTGTATTAAATTTTGTGTTTAGGCATTGTTTAACGCTACAAACAAAATGGCACTTCCCGTTTTCCCATGAAAATGATTTTAAAGGGTACTTTACATGAACAGTAATTTCGAATTTTTATCATATATTCGCAATTATTTGGGATACGAGATAATGTAATATTGTCAAGTTGTAGTTTTGTTAAAATTTAAAAAATGTTTTTTATCTGGAATAAATTTTATAAAAACTTACGTACAAACCGAACGGGTAGCAAGACATGGTGCTAATAATAATAATAATAATATTAATAAAAATAATTTTATAAAACCAATAGTTTCTAAGCTATAAGTAAATAGTGAATGTGAGGAATGGCAGGTCTCCACCGTGGTTCGGATTCCACGTTAAACTGTAGGTCCTTCATTTCATCTCACAATCACCCTACCATTACACATTAGCGTAAGTGCGTATAACCCGAACGGGTAGTAAGACGCGGTGCTAATAATAATATAAGTAAATATATATTTTTTATGGAGTTTTTGGAATGAAGTTGATTCTTATGCTCTTTGGTGAACAGAGATTCTCCTCTTTTCTCAATGTTTCTGTAACATTGTTTATTATTACATTTGTGCTCTATAATTATTTTATAACTTTTTAGTACATGTTTCTTATTTAAGATTAAAGCGAGAGAAAGTATGTGCAATGCACCGTACTTTATTTTTTTAATTTTTTTACAGTTGGCCAAATATATTCTGGATGGTGAAGAATTGCATATTATAATATCGGGTCGTTTTGTGTCTTATGGCGGGCGCGTGGTATCCGCTAGAGTAATAGCGACGCGCCAGGTCCATTTTTAAAAGGTGACGTTACATAAAGCTGTCCGAACAGATTTATGGCCTATTTAAGCAAGAGCGATGGTTGTGACTCGTGTCTGTACACTCGCTTCACGTTATGATACGAAGGTCTTTCAGATTTAGATCTCGGTTGGTTTTCAGCCACACATACAGATGCAAATTATTATTAGCACCGCGTCTTACTATCCGTTCGGGTTATACACACTTACGCTAATGTGTAATGGTAGGGTGATTGTGAGATGAAATGGAGGACCTACAGTTTAACGTGGAATCCGAACCACAGTGGAGGCCTGGCATTCCCCACATTCACAAGATGTCAAATGAAAATGTTCTGGTAAATTTTCCAAAGTAGAATTTTCCGCGGTGGGGGCTTGCGACCTACTAAGTAGGTGATGGGAGTCTGTGTTAGGGGAGACGTCACCTAGAGCTTATTGCATACTATATACATTGGGTTAGGGGAGACGCTACCTAGAGCCTATTGCATACTATATACATTGGGTTAGGAGAGACGCTACCTAGAGCCTATTGCATACTATATACATTGGGTTAGGAGAGACGCTACCTAGAGCCTATTGCATACTATATACAGTGGGTTAGGGGAGACGCTACCTAGAGCCTATCACATACTATATACAGTGGGTTAGAGGAGACGCTACCTAGAGCCTATTACATACTGTATACATTGGGTTAGGGGAGACGCTACCTAGAGCCTATCGCATACTATATACATTGGGTTAGGAGAGACGTTACCTAGAGCCTATCGTATACTATATACATTGGGTTAGGGGAGATGCTACCTAGAGCCTATTACATACTATATACATTGGGTTAGGAGAGACGCTACCTAGAGCCTATTGCATATTATATACATTGGGTTAGAGGAGACACTACCTAGAGCCTATTGCATACTATATACATTGGGTTAGTGGAGATGCTACCTAGAGCCTATTACATACTAAATACATTGGGCTAGGGGAGACGCTACCTAGAGCCTATTGCATACTATATACATTGGGTTAGGGGAGACGCTACCTAGAGCCTATTGCATACTATATACATTGGGTTAGGAGAGACGTTACCTAGAGCCTATTGCATATTATATACATTGGGTTAGGGGAGACGCTACCTAGAGCCTATTGCATATTATATACATTGGGTTAGGGGAGACGCTACTTAGAGCCTATTGCATATTATATACATTGGGTTAGAGGAGACACTACCTAGAGCCTATTGCATACTATATACATTGGGCTAGGGGAGATGCTACCTAGAGCCTATTACATACTAAATACATTGAGCTAGAAGAGACGTTACCTAGAGCCTATTTCATACTATATACATAAAGCTATCGTATAGTGAGTGTGTTGTCTGATTATTGGAATTGGAAGTAGGAAGGAGGGATAACATATGTTAGCAAATATTACCTGGTCCACAGAAGACCCAACGTTAGTGACAGATCCAACCACCAAGTGCTGTAGTCCATACGCCAGTGATATAAGAGAACTGGGTTCGATGTTGTTGATTTATTGCTACT
Organism: Timema poppense; assembly: GCA_902141375.1. Classification (NCBI taxonomy): domain Eukaryota; kingdom Metazoa; phylum Arthropoda; class Insecta; order Phasmatodea; family Timematidae; genus Timema; species Timema poppense. Next base: position 20,189 of record CABFOV010004984.1, on the reverse strand, counting down.
ATATTCATGATGTCCTTTGGATAAATTACCCTTTGGAATGTCTTGATTGAATTTGTTCATTTTAAGTAACGGGAATTTTTATTTCCAGAAAAATAATAGAAAATTTTCAAAAACGGAATGTTTTCCATTTCACATCTCTAGCTAGATAATATTACAGACCTGTTAATTATACTGAGCTCTAATCAGCTCATAATTAGCACGAACAAAGTATCCCTTTTTAAAAAATACACCTCAATTGGGGTTTGAACGCGATTCCTTAACACACTCATGGGTGCTTTAAATACAGTCAACACCTTGAGCTCACATTGAAGTGAATGTTGAAACTGTTCGAAAAACAATTTATTTTGAACTGATATTCCCAAGTCATTTTTCAAGCTCCCGATGATGTTAAGTTTATGTAAATCTGCTCCGACAGAGAATCGAATGATTGTCGAGTAGTTTTTCAAAAATGGTACTGCACCTGTCCTAGAATACATGTCTAAGAAAACCTATATTTACTGAAAGTTATCTAAAGGACGATGCCAATGTCACTTGATGACTTGAATTAATGTGTCTTGTTTTATGATTAACGAACCTTTAAAATGTTCCAATCGAGATAACATTGTTTATTCTCCTAAAACGTCATACATATTATTTACGTTTTGCGTCTATTTCGTCCGAGGAAATACAGGTTTTGTTTTCGTTTTACGATATAGAGTCAGCAATCTACAGGCGATAACAGGGTTGTCACGCACCTGAAAAAACGGAAGTGACAGGAAAATAAAGAAAATGTTTAGTGTCTGGAAAAATAAGGGGGGCGGGGTAAAAAAAAATTAGCCATAGTCAGACTACTTGAATATTTTTGGATTTAGAACACTACACCTATAAATTTGATAGGCGTTTGTATATAAGTAAAAATTAACCTAAGAAACAAATCGCGTTGATTTTGAAAACATGTCTTATCCACCCTAACACCTTACCCACCATCCCTTAACTTCCTCTTTTTCCCTGAAAACACTTGGTTGCGTGTTGACTGCATATATTTCGTCATAAAGCTATAATCATCTTGTTCTTAACACTAACTACTCAACTTCACACTAGTCAAGTTTACGAAAAATTAAATGTCATTTGTCTATTACTCAATTTAAGTTGTCTTGTAAAAATAAAAATTCCTTTGGGGAAAAAAACAGGAAATTTTGTAAAAAGCAAATATTGGCAACCCTGTGTAAGTAATTTCAAACTTTCTAACTCACGGGAACCGAGTGCAAATTATACATTTATTTGAGAGAGAAAAAATGCACCAATATTCGTCTAGATGGAGGCTGAAAAATCACAGCATTATAAAAATCCTCTTTTCAAGCGATTGTAATATAATCGCTAATAGGCTACAACTTATGTTTCGATTTTTTTTTACACGGATTGAATGTTTTTGAATAAGATTAGTTTGTATAAAAATAGATATATGATCGTTTTAAATATTAACACACTATAATATTAATACGATTTACAATAATGATTATTCTAACATCTTGAATTACATCTTATACGCATAAGTAGTTCAAGAAATAAACCCCGTACGTTTCCTCTGAACATGTCATGGAATATGAGTGCAGTTTTTCTAAAGTTTACCTTTCTCATACATACATACATACATACATACCCCATTATGTAAATATGCGAATAGCTCTAATAAGCAGTAAGACGCAGTGCACACAAAAAATATAATGGAATTGTTATATAAAAAATAGTAAAAATAATTTCATATATTCAAACGTCAAATCATATATATTTTGCAACCAATTTCTATCAATCGTATCAATGACTTAAAAAAAAAAGATGGTTCCTTTTTGTCAATATTAAGAGCAAACTAATATGTATTCTATTTTCAAAGCTTACTTGTAAATTAGGGCTTTTCAACCCTTTTCAACTCACGGCACACTGAACAATGCGATTAAAGCTTCGAGGCATCTCAATTAGTTTTTTATAAGTGGATATTTTATCATTAAGATACTAGTATTAAGATTTTATTTGAAAGCTCAATAGGTATAATTCTAATGATTTCGTTATTTTTACCAATAATGTTGATCATCGATTAAATATGATTTTATTTTTCCCTTTATTTTAGGGTATTTCTCAAACTACCGCGGCAGGTTGATAAAACGCCGCTATAAATGATATTCACACAAAGGTAAATGTCCACTTAAAAACATTTTTTGCTATACCAAATTAATTCAATATAAAAGTTTCGTCAACTTTGAAGAAATATATCTATAGTAAATAACTTTAATGAATTATTTCATTTAATGAAACACAAACTGCTAAAAACCGGTAGAAAAATCAATATTATGGCTAACTTATATTGGCAGCACATTAATTGTAAGGAGTAAAATAAGTTCCTCATTCAGAAATTATTAATTTTGGCGTAGTTTAATAAATATGAATATTTAAAATAAATAAATAAATGTTAACAGATTGTGTCGCCTTTAATTACCATGCATTTGAGATAATTTATATATTTCAAGCCATGCTAATTAAAATTGGACTAAGGTATGCTACACAAAGTATTAATGGTTTGCGATTATTGATTAGTATTTATTTATACTGTGAATGTAATAATTTCGAATTATTTAATTATTAAAAAAATTTGTCTGACTGCTTCCTAATAGCACACGTACGAATAATGTGTATAGAATCGGGGATCTATGTTATCTGCTATAAGACAGTCTCATACACAAATAAACAAAAGGAATCCACGCCGATTAGCGTGGGAACAAAGGCGTTAGTCTCGTATTGTCTGGTTTGCTAATGGTGGTAGTGATAAGGTTTGAAGTTCTAATCACATTCGGATATACTCGGGTGGTTTTTTTCCCCTTTCATAAAAATGGGGGTACATTTATTATTAAGTCCACCTTGCTTATATATCTTTCATTTATTTGAAGTATTTAACGTGCACTTTATGAAACGACTGATTATATCNTTGCTATGGATGTTTATCGCGCAAGGAAAAGACAAAAACTTTGGCGGGGTTGGAATCTATGCACCTCGGGGCCTGATACTGGTGGGCTTTGAACCTATTAACATCAGGGCCTGATGTTAGCGGCCTTTGAACCTATTAAACATCGGGGCCTGATGCTGGCGGGCTTTGAACCTATTAACGTCGGGGCCTGATGTTGGCGGGGTTTGAACCTATGAACCTCGGGTCCTGATGTTGGCGTGCTTTGAACCTATAAACGTCGGGGCCTGATGCTGGCGGGGTTTGAACCTATGAACCTCGGGTCCTAATGCTGGCGGGCTTTGAACCTATTAACATCGGGGCCTGATGCTGGCGGGCTTTGAACCTATTAACCTCGGGGCCTGATGCTGGCGGGCTTTGAACCTATTAACATTGGGGCCTGATGCTGGCGGGCTTTGAACCTATTAACATCGGGGCCTGATGCTGGCGGGCTTTGAACCTATGAACATCGGGGCCTGGTGTTAGCTGGGCTTTAACCTATGACCACTGGGGTCGACTCTTCCTTATCAAATCATTGTGTATCATCATCATCATCATCATCAAAAAAGGCAAGCCACAATCTTATAGGCCAATATCATATAAAATGTTATGTTAACCGCCTACAAATGTGTTTATATTTTCTACAAGACTATCTACCCCCGTGTTTTGTAGGTGGTTCTTGTTCATGGCTTATCTCCAGATCTGTGGCCTGTTTGATCCAGGCGTAGTATCTTTTAATGTTTGTACAGGCGGGGAAGAGGTGTTGGTTCCAATCTGGTGTTGACTGTGCTCTATTCAGATGACCTTGAGGTTAATTAGAGGTCCCTCGCGCCTGCTGACGTTACGCGGGTCGCGTGCGCGGCACAGGGTCCTCGACAACGTGGGTGCCGTCTAATATATATATATCCATCAAAGTACTCCTTCAGAAAATTAGGACTGACATTTTATTTTATTTTCACAGAAAAAAAGTATATTATATTTAGACCCCCAGTTTTTATTTAAGTTTTATGAATTTTTCAGTACAACCTCACTAAACACGTGATAAATGAATTTGTAATAATGAAAATGTAAATAAAGAGATGCCCAAAAAACGTTTGTTAGTTAAAATATAGCAAATTTGGGCTAAATATAAATATACTAAAAATAATTGACTATTCGCTTGAACACACTCGAGGAAATATTTTTAGTATGATATATTCACACAAGAATTCATTGACAGACGCTCATAGCAGTCCAAGTGACGTGGAATCATGTTTTGCCGCTTGTAGCTAGAAGAATCCCCTTTCAATTAAAATTATTTTATTTTATTCAAATGGTCTAAGACGTCACTCTCACAATATACTAGACTACCGATAGTGGGAAGCTCGGTATTTGATTCCCGGCTGGGCATACCAAGGTTAAAGTTTTCTAAATGGTTCTTCAGTCTTCTTTCACGCAAATGCGAGTACATCTATCAATTCTACCTCCCTCGACCCTACTCTTCTATCGTATAAATATGCGTAGCGAGACCCAAATGAGAAATTAAATTTTGCATCGCGTCCTATTAACCGTCCGGGCTATCATATTTACACTAATGGGGTGGGGATAAGGAAAGTAGTATTGGTAGTGAAGGGGACGCGAAAAAAGGTGTTTTTGCAGTTTTTATATCTAAACTTTTTTTGACTAAAACAAATCAAATAATGCTCCAGTACAAACACAGTTTAATTTTCTTCATATGGTGATATCAACAGTTCTTGAATATCTGCAATGATCATAGAGGCATTAGGTGAGAAACTTTTTAAATGAAGAGAAAAAGTTGTCATTAAATTCTAGGACACCCTTGACAGATATTCAAGAACTGTTGAGGTCACCTTGTGAAGAAAATTAAACTATGTATAAACAATATTTGATTTATTTTGACAAAAAAAACACACTGATATAAAAACTACAAAAACCCTTACCTTTTCTCGCGTCCTCTACATCCCCACTTTGGACGAAATATATTTGTACTTTTGTTGAGCGAATGTAGGAAATCGCTTAGAAATAAACTTGGTACACTCGACCGGGATTCGAACCCTGATATCGCAGTCACCCACCGGAAGTCCATTCTCTGGTGTGAGTGGCTTCTTAGACCATGCGGCCACCTTGTAGAGAGACATTGTAGCAGGATGACGCTCTAATTACCGTGGATTGTTCTCTTTAATACACAAGCCTCGTTCGTGTGTTTATCGCGGCAACGCCGGTTGGTCTGGGCCAATCAGCGTGCGGGACATTCTCACTACCTTTTTATCTGCCCGACTGCAAGTAGGACGTCGAGCAGTAGAGGACTTGGTAACGTCGCCGACCGGTAACTGCCGCGAGGAGAGGACGTGTTTAGTTGTGAGAGTGAAAATAAGCAAATGCGGTGGAAGGAGTTTTTTTTTTAATGTATCTTACCTCTGATAAAATCATATTTTTATAGGAAGATTATTTTATAAAATACAAACCTTTTTACGGTCAACAGAAAATATTTAATAACAAATGTATCAGTGTTAGTTAATTTATCAAAAGGGACAGTTACGGATTACAAGACCTGACACGTGAATACATAAAAGTAGGTTCAATAACTTTTCATAATGTTGGATAAGGTTCTTCCTATAAAAACTGGACTATTCGTCTGGTGCTGACGTTTGACAAGTTTATAAGGGACGTTATTTTATATAAAAATGAGAGATAGCTCGCTTGAAAACGTTTTCCCCGTTGATTATAACTCGCAGTTTATGTATACAGTTCGTGTTTCAGGATAATTATGAAAACAGTTTGTATGGCTATTTAAATCTCAAAGATATTAACTTAGAACAGTTAATTAGAGCATATTAATATTGTAGCATTCTGGTAGGGGAGGACTTTTCTTTCTAATTCGGACTGTGACCATATTTTATATCGTTTAACTTGAAATGTGTGTGTGTGATTAAGGACTCTTTACTCAATAAATTATGAATACTTTAATTTAATCGGACTTTGTATTGGTTATTGTGATCTCGACGAGAAATGATCCACAGTCCTAAATAACTATTTTGAAGAAACGACGCTACAATCGCGTCTAGAGAAAGAAGTTTCACAAGAATTCAACTGGAAGATCTGAAGAGAAAGGTAGATGTGGTTGCATCTTGAGAGCTTGTGATACTGATCGGAAGTAGCATCACTCCGGGAAGATATTGGGGAAGGGAGGATGGAACGCCGTGCTAAGCTCCGCGGTGGGGGCGGTCGTCGCGCGACGGTGGACGGTGGCGAGGACGTGCAGGGGTCGTACTCACAGCTGGTAGCCTCCGCCCCCACCAACGTCGCCCTTGTACACTTCGTACAGCGTATGCACCCGAATACAGGTACACCCCATCTGCTCTAGGAGCGTAGCTAACTAACAGCTAGTAAAGTTACCATATCTACTCCCCTGTATCCATTCGTCAATCTTTATAATATGCAAGACCATGTGTTATCACTTTTGCAATCAAAACTTTCACAACAAATAATTTGTTTTTAATTATGTTTTTCTTTTTAACGGTTTTTTAAATTTTCTGCCAGCTGTCAGTAATCACCACTCATATGGCGAATGAACGATACGTTCCTAGTGTACATGAACACAGTTACCCAACCCGAGCACGGATACCTCTTGGGTCTAGATAAGGAGTTTGTTCTTTTATTAATACTTTAAACAACAAAACAGAGGCTTAATCCAAAGAGTAAGGAAGGGTATAGTGGTTTTTGAGGAAGTACTTTCGTATTAACATGGAGAGGAGATGGGAAAACCACAGTGATAAGTCTCATGTGGAAAAATACCCCCAGTGTACGGGATTGAGATTCGAACCTTTACCTTTCCGTCGACGACAAGCCAGTCTATTGCGTGCCTGACTCAAACCGTGTGACCACCAGTTTGGCTGTATAAAAGTAGTAGGTTAACAACGTCTCAACATATCCGTAATCGAACCAAGGTCCCGAATTCTTTTATTTGATTACTCTAAACCACTTAGAAACGGGGACGCGTGATTTCATCTTTAAATGTTTGTTTACTGTCAGAAATACAAAAACAAAAATGTTTCTAGTTGTGTTTTCCTTCCCTTTCCTAAACGTTATCTGAGCAGAACCACCAAAGTGTGAACTTTGACTCGCGACGAATCGTGTGTGTACAGTGCACACATGTTGTTTTCCCCTTGTCAAGTCGTCCTGCGTCTCTTTTCCCCCCCGTTTCGAGCTGTTGAATAATGCAAGCAGGGGTCGACCCTCGGACTGGCTGACTGACAACTCCCTCCTCCTCCCCTGATTGATCACACCAAGCAAGGGGTTTGGGTCCTACATTCGTTCACCCTCCTTGCGGTGCGAATAATATGACGTTTTATGAAATTAATAGCTGTGGTTGCTTTGAAGAGCAAGGGGGACATGGCACCCTCTTTTAAAAAAAATGTAAATCAAGTACGGCACTGATTAGAAAAAATAATCGTTAAGTTTTGTCTCCATGAGACACTGGTTTTCTGACGGGGTGGGTAAATTGGCGTTAATGTGATGATGAAAATGGGATTAGAATTTGCACTCATTTATTTTCTTCCTCAGTTTTGGGTGAAGAAGTGATTTATCATCTTAAACTTTTCCCAGGAGTGAAATTTGGCAGATGCGCGTGGTGGTAAATTATGTAAAGCTTTCATACTGTATCTATCGTGTGGATTCGTGGTGTAGAATTTTCTCACAGTAGGGTAACTTTGTCTTAGTTGTCGTCTGAAAAATTAATTTGTTAATAAATTATTGATCAACTAATTTTAAAGTCTAGTGTAGCTTTAATCAGTTTAGTTATAAGCCACTCTTCATTTCTTTAAATAGGACTAAAGATTCGTTTTTTAAGTTCAATATTCTACCTTCCGCATCGCCTCCTCAATCAGTGCAAATACGCTGTAAGCCCGGACTGTTAATAAGACGCAGATCAAGTAAAATTAAGAGGGTGTTTCAACAATACCTCTTATGTGAGTAAATTTTCCGTATTACATATTTGAGGTAAATAATTGCACTTTTTCAACCGACTGATTGTATCAACCCACGAGAGTTTCTATGCGCGAGAGCGAAAGGGCCTATTAATTTTTGGCCGAGAGTTATTTTCACATACCTTTCAGGGTTCTTTTAAATGCAACGAGGCTTTACTTCCCCTCCCTTGTCGATTTCGGTGGCCTTGGGGTAAAGTTCTCGATGTAAATGGGTTTAAACCTAGTCGGGGTCGATGAGATTTTTCATGAGCGATAAAAATCCACAGCACAATTTCCATAGCAGCGGAATTAAAACTGTTGGGTCCGGGTCGATTATGGGATCTAAGAGAACCCTTGGAAGTATGTCAAGAAAATACCTTTCATGGAAAAATTGGTAGGCCCTTTTGCTCTCGCTCATGAGATTCTCGTATGCTGATATGAGTCGGTTCAGAAATTGCACGTTAAATAAGCCCGCCTCAAATAAAAATAGATGAAATCCGTCGACACCAGTTTGGTTAGAACCCACAAACATCGGGTCCTGAGGTGAGCACTTTACCTCAAAGCCACAGAGGTTGGCCATTTGTCTTTTTACCTTATTTATTGAAACCACCCTCGTAAAAAATACTTTATAGCGTTCGCCTGCAAGTGAGCTATACTGACAGTGGCCGCCGCACTTTGGTGAAGATAGGGCCAACATTTGTAGATAGAGGGTGGTTGTGTGGTGAGTACAACGAACCCTACGGCCGTTAATCTGTTTTTTAGACCGGAACCGCTACTTCTTTACTCAAGTAAATCGTCAGTTGTGCTCACCAGGATGAGTTGACCGACCTTGTTCCAGACCCACTGCTTCACATAAAAATCTGTATGCGTCCGGGATCGAACCCGCTAACTCTGTATTTGTAGCCATCAGCTTTGACAACTAGACCAGAGGGTGGGCGAAATACCCTTTTAAATTGATGAATCAAGTGAATAAGATGTAACATATTGCGTAAAATTTGTGTGAATGGCATAGCTCGTAATCCTTTTTCAGGCTAGTTTATGTTTCAAATTGATCTGCAAAACCTCACCTTTACTTTTTAAGTTTATTGATCGCGCTTGAGTATGACTGTTAAAGTGCTCTCCGCTGTAGATTAGCTACGAATGAATACAGTGAGGTTTTGTTTCCAAGCTTTTAACTGGAAGGCCACAGGCTAGTAGATGCTTTCAAGGCAGCAAGAAGCACCAGGGGAGGGGGACTGAACCTGCTAAAGAGGTTTCTCATCCAGTGACGTGCCGTGGAGTGTTTGTAGGGTACGCAGAGCTTGTTTGAACGATACCATTGATATGTTCTAACACACTAGGTCCCTATTTGACCGATTAGACAAATGCTTTTATCTGGTGTGGTTACCTCACTTGGGAATATAATATCCTCGATACTCCTCCAATAAGTTTCCTTCTAAGTGGTAAGAACTATTCACAGATACAACACTCCATGCCACGCCACTCCTATCATCACTGGGGGGCGTGAGGGTGCTTCGTTGTTGAAATAAAAACCAATTACCATCATCTTTATATACAATAAAAACAAATGAACCAACCAAATATCAAAAATAATTATTCGCGCTGTGCATTTTTGTCTTTTACACCCAGAATTTCTCAACTAGTGAGGAAAATTTAACTTTACCTTTAGCATTAACACTAATATAGGTTTTAATTTAAATTTTAAATGAAAAAATAAGTCATATTTTAATTTGTGATATAATATCAGACCGGTTTTTATGCTTTTAATTTAGTAACTGATAACGTTTTTGATTATTTGTAAACGAAATTTAAGTAACTAGTTTGTGACTAAATGTATTTATTTTATGATTAATTTTTTTTCTAAGAAGGGGCGGGAGACGTTAGGCCCTCTTTTTGATATTTTAGAAAAACAAGAGTCCAAAAGTTTTGAGAATCGTTGTTTTGATTCAAGTATCTCCCAAACTTCTGCCAGTTACCTCTTCCAGTTCTTCATTAAAAATAATATCCGATTCTTGTCAAATTATAATCCTACCAAAATCATTTATGTAAAAAATGAGATATATAAGAGTAAAAGAAAGCTAAGTTCAACTTACATACCTTTACAAATGACTTATCACTTCTCGTTTATTTATCTAAGTGAACTAATTGGATTTTAAGTCTTTAGTTAAAGTGTATAGAATAATTTTAACTAGAGACTTAAAAATCAGATAAGTGCACTTGGATAGAAGAGGGGGAATGACAAGTTATTTGGAAATACATGAAAGTGGAACTTGGCACTTTTATATCTGTCCTTTTCGATACTGAATAGTTTAAGGATTTGTGTGGTGTAGAACTTGACATTTCTTTCGTAGAAATATTTTTGGTGGGGTATCAATACTTTTTGTGAAGATTAGGTATAAGAATAATGTTATTTAAATAGATACCTACCTACTGTAATGAATTATCAATACTTTTTGTGAAGATTAGGTATAAGAATAATGTTATTTAATTAGATACCTACCTACTGTAATGAATTAATGAACGACCATAATATAACTTTTGAATTATCTGTCCCATCAAATTGAAACAATGGCTGGGGAATATACTTACATAAGCCTTTAAAATGACATGCTACTTTGTTGTGATTAAAATTAAAAAGGCCTGTTCCCTTTACTACATCCTACACCCCGTTATCCTCCTAAGTCCTGTATCACACTAACTGTTTGAGCTATAAACTTCAACTTTGGATGGATATCTAAAATATTTCGTCTTAACAGGTTGTTCAATTTTTATGACCCTTTCATTCTTAGTAGCTAATTGAGAATGTGCCTGATTATTAAATTCTGAAAAATGACACCTGGACACGGGAATCGAACTCGTGACCTTTGGCTTAGTACGTCAATGCTCTCTCCTGGATAGCTCAGTGTAAGAGCATTGGTGTACTAAGCCAAAGGTCATGGGTTCGATTCCCGTGCCCAGGTGTCATCTCTCAATTTTCAAAATCTGATATATAGATGGCGTAATTCCTCATTAAAAGCATACATAATAGCTTTAGCTATTTTATTCTGATTATTAAAGCTAATTGGTGAGGTACATCGTGTACCACAGTCTGTGAACCACTGCTCTGACCGAATGACTTGTGGTCTTGTTCTCAGAGTGGGGTGGTCTCGGCGATCATGAGCGGGTCCATCGTCAGCTGTCCGTGTCGAGCGACTCCAAGCTCCTGGACGAGGACATCCGAGAGGAGGCGCGAGTTATCCTCAGGCCCAAGAAACCTCCACGGCCCAAGTCCGAGGTGTTCCTCAACAAGGAGCATCAGAGGCGGACCAAGCGCTACTCGGCCTTCGGGGTAAGAGATAGTATTTGTTGGCAGGTTTGACACACGGGCTCTTGATATTTTATAAAGAGTCTACCTCACTTCCCAGATACAACCTATTTTAGCTGCTTAATGATTATTTTTATCGCCGCGTTTTACTAATTGTTCAGGTTATACGCATATATGATAATTACTATAACGGGGTAGGAATGTGGAAGAAAACTTCTAAGATGTAATATACCCGCATTTGCATTGAAGGGGAGTGGGAAACCATTTAGGAAAAACTTCACCAATAGACCCGGCTGTGATTCGAATCTCGATCTCTCCTTCATCAGTAGGCCAGCAGTCTAACATCACAGTGACGCCTTGGACCGGGGTTAGGTAAATATTAACTTAACAAATCAAATATAACACTCCCGAAGTGACCCGACAGTAAACCGCCTCCAAATATAGGCCACACCGTAAAAATTCGACCACTATGATAGGAAAACAAATATTTGTATCTGAAAATGAACCCACTTTGAAAGTAAACACATATAGCCTATTTTCTTAATCCCACAGTCACTTCGATTGTATACATCTCTATACTTAAATAACATAAATAAACATAGATTTAAAAAACTGACTTGGTAGCTACATGATCTAAGGCCACTCTCGCAATAGACTAGACTCCCGATGACAGGGAGATTGGAGTTCGATCCCGGTCGGGTGTATTGAGTTTTTTCCCTGAATTGTTTTTCACTCTCGCCACGCAAATGTGAGTACACTTAATCCAAATTCAACCTTCTTCATCCTTAACACATTAGCGTAATTATTACATAGGGGCATAGCCTGAGCAGGTAGTAAGATTCGGTGTTAAACGTTTTTTTAATTAATTAAACTAGTAGAGATAAATCATATTCAAAACTGTGGGGTAATAGTAAGGCAAATAATTAGATAATCTAGTAACCTGACATTGTGGTGCGATCTTCTGTATTCCACTAGAGAAAAAACCGTGAAATCGAGATCAGTGGAAATGTTTTACCATATTTTGAAAAATTAACAATTTAAAATGGAAATTGATCATTAAACTGATCCCAATTTCGCTGTTGTCGAGTTAATAATGAAGAAAACCGCCCTTCGATAAGTTTTTTTGTTCGAGATTATTCGTGCATCTAATCTCCGGGTTAATATATCGTGAGATGAGTTATTAATATAAGTTCTGAAAATTGATAAATGACACCTGAACACGGGAATCAAATCCAAGACCTTTGGGGCTTAGTACGCCAATGTCAAAGGTCCCAGGTTCGATTCCCGTGTCCAGGTTTCATTTTTCAATTTTCAGAATATGATATCTAGATGCTAGTAAATTCTCACTAAACAAATATAATAGCTTTGGCTATTTGTTTCTTAATATAAAGTTTGGAATGAGGAAGGTAGGTTAGATGATGTGTACCTGCTTTGGCGTGGAGAGAGGATAGGAAAACCATCCTCCATTGCATCTCTATGATATCAGAATCTCGGCCCCTGCCGTCACCGACAAGATTGTATGTTGCGAGTCTGATGCCTAAGACCACGTGATCATTGTTGAAAGTGTTTCTAGGTGAATTGGCTCCACTATCATGGTAATAAACAAGAACTTTATAAACCCAAATCACTCACTATAAGAACACAATTTTAAACACACCTTATTTCAACTATTAAAAATACGATTAATTCGCTGAATGGACAAAGGCAGGGTTCTCAAACTCATGGCCCGCGAGAAATATCTGACCGGCCCTCTTGTTTGCAATACCGTCATATTACTATCAATCCTGCAGTTGTATACGCTCACAAAACATAATGGTTTCATTTTAGTGTGTACCTAATTTCTAATAATAAAAAACACACTAAACTATTTCGAACCGTGCTACATCTTTTAGCGCTTTAAATATTGGAAGGTGGGAATTTTTATTTACATAATTTAATAAATAACCATTAAGGTGGGATGGAAGGGAACGTGAGGAAAAGCCAGGGTTTTTGCAGTTTTTATGGCAAAACATTTTTTGACCCAAATAAATTAAATATTGTTCAGTAGAAACATAGAATTTAATTTTCTTCATACAGTGACTTCAGAATTTCTTTAATATCTATAGTGGGTTTCCTGGAATTAAATGACAACTTTTTTTCTTCACTTAAAAACTTTTTCGTCTGATACCGCTATGCTCATGACAGATATTCACAACTGTTGAGATAACCACGTGAAGAAAATTAAACTCCATGTTTGTACTGGAGAAATATCTTATTTATTTTGGGGAAAAAAAAAATTGCCATAAAAATGGTAAAAACGCCTTTTGTCGCG
>CABFOV010004983.1:0-46983 GCA_902141375.1 Timema poppense | reverse complement strand
ATTTATTGACTGGAAAATTGAATCACATTATTGCGACTTTCAAAAAAACTCCTGAGTTCTTGGATATGGTCCATGGCCTTTGCAATTTCTGATGTCCCTTTTCCACTTCCTTTATCACCGCTACTTTTTTGGCCAAAGTTAATGATTTATAGGACTGTGGCTTGGAAAGTGACATCACAATACACACACACAAACACAACTGTACAGTATGTACTAAACAAAACTAAAACTAAACAACACAACAAAATAAAATAATAAACTCTCACATCACAAGAGTTATCGCTAAGACTGAATCACTAAGAACAGCGCATGTAACTGCTTGAAAGATTCGACCTTGAGTAATGGAGTACAGAACTGAATGTGTAGGCAAAAATGTATGGGTGAGCAGGGGGATGAAGAAGGGTATGGACCACATTCCAACATAATTTGGATTCGAGATTCGCAAGAAAATTTCAGATTTAGATTCAACCCAACTCTTAAAAAAAAAGATCATGGTCATGTGTTATACGAGGTGGTTTTACTTTAATTTACATCCATTACTGTTTCCAGCCTCTGTTTTTATTCAAGTCATATATTTTCCACTACCGACTCGCTAGGCCTGTTGTAGCTTCATATGACTTCTATAGTTATAACGTTTCTTAAGATTAGGACAGACACACCATCCAGTCCTTGGTCGTTAATTTATCAATGTGAAAGGGTAAACCCAAATTTTTAACAATGATACATTTTCGGTCATGCCAGGAATCAAACCCAGGACCCTTGACTCAGTAGACAGACAGGCTATTGACTGAGCTAAGGTGTCGGACTTATAGATGTCTAAATAGTGAATATATCCAATCTAAATCTATGAGCGTATAAGATTGTTTTTTTCCCAACCCTGTTTCTATATAAAAAAATTATAGTTGTTGCAAGTTTGTGAAGTTAACATTGTTATTAGCTAAGTAATTATTTCAAATTATTTAAAAAATACAAATATTATTGATCCTTTGCATTTATGAATATTTGAATTATTTGACTTCCAAAGACTCGTTTAAAATTCAAGACTATAAATATGTATATATTTTCTGATTTTTCATTTTTTTTTTAGATACTATAATGCTCACTAGTGGTTTAGACTAACATAATTATAGGGCAAACCTAACAACAAGACCTAACAACAAGACTATTAAATGAATGAAAATGCACATATAAACAAAAAATGCTATGATTTAGTTATGATTTCTATTTTCTATAACAACTAAGGAATTAATGTGGATAAAATCTGAGCTGAATAAAAAAAATCATTCTAAGCTTAGTGTGAGTAAGTTTACATTTTTTGCTTATTATGTTTTCTAATATTTGAAATCAAATTCAATATAGAAGACTTGTAATTAAAATGAAGATTTTGATTAGAAAAAGGTGGATTAAATCAATCTCTGATAAATTTATGTTATGATTTCATTCCCATTTTCATTTATTTGAGGTATTTAACGTGCACTTTCTAGACTGACTGATTATATCAGCACACAACTTATGGACTAACTTAAATCTATAACAGACACACCACCCAGCCCCTGGCCGTTAATTCATCACTGCGAATAAAGGAAACCCAAGTTTCACTAATAATAAATTTTTCGGCTGTGCTAGGAATCCAACCCAAGACATTTAGCTTAGAAGACAGACATACTACAAACTGAGCTAAGGTTTTGGACTGTACATCATTAAATAAAGAAAATATGTAACTAGGTTCCCCTATTATAACATAATCAAAAGATTACACTTCTAGTTAAAAATGTAAATCTTATTGGATATCTACCACTCTGTAAGATTTGTAGCCATCGCCGCTACAAACCCTCGAGCGTCGAAGCTGAGCTCATTGGCTGAACAAAGTGCCAGGCCCCCCATCACAGGAATTAGAGAAAGATTTACGTACAGTCCTGTAGCCTCACCTGAAACAAAGAAACAACCCTTTATTACAGGATTGAGATAAAAATGTACGTACAATCCTGTAGCTTCATTGCCAACTAATTCTTTTGTGAGTCTTAAGTACACCTTTGTCCATTTGGCCCATAATAGGACGCTATTTGTTTTCAATTCTAAATGGTTTATTCTTTTCAGAAATACCACTTTGCGAATACACAAGTATAGAGCGCCAAACTAAGGACATTGGTGGAAGGTGAGTGCACCAACCCCTATTTTATGTCGTTTCCTTACTTAAGCTATCATATTTTATTTTGGTAGAGTAATTTACTATTAAATATATTTTTTTAAACATAGCCTATGAGCATTTCTTTATATCCTGAAAAAGTTAAGTTTATTTATTTTATTCTTAAGTATATCCAGTGCAATAAAATTAGAATAGTTTTCATAATAAGTATTTAAAGATAACAGACAATGGCAGTAGCTTTGCCAAAAACTCGAGTCTAACAGCTTTATCCCAAGAGAAGCCTCATCGGACAACCCTGCTCCTATGCTCCTCTGTAGATTGAGGAACTGTAGCTTAACTTGGCATCAGTGTTATCCTGAATACCATCCTTTCTCTAATGATATTGTTATAATAACACTTTGCATTCCTTTCTTTGTGTGATATTTTTAAAGTTTTTTATAACAATATATTATTGTAGTGAATTGTTAACATAATTTTTCATAGCATTAAAATGTAATGAATATTTTTATGAATGAAAGAATTCAACCAAATACATTCCTTTCAGTGTAGGTGTGGTGTTAACTGACCGCTATGGAAAGTCACCGGATCTACTATAGGGCATTCATGGTTGGAAGGGTGGTAACTGACAGCTAGCAGAAGATTCTTTATTGCGAACATTGAAAGTGTCTAATGTCAACCTATTTGATAATATTTGTTATTTGCTTACTAATACTATATTATCAATAAAAAGTGTTATCAAACGAGTCTATTAATACTTCCCTAGGCATTATTGTATAAATGATATTTTCATAACTTATTTAAAGAACAGAATATATTAATAAAACTATTGTTTTTATTTTGTGGCTGTGACAACAAGAGATATTAAGGTACATGGAATAATAATAATAATAATCCACAAATGTTTCTAGCTTGTGGCCGGGTCATTTTAGTAAAATGCCTCCATCTTCCTCTATCCTTCCATTCTTCTCCTTTCCCTTGCACACTTTATGTTATCTGCTCCTCCCCTCTCTATATTGACCTCCAGAAGAAAAGCTTCTTCCAGTGAAGTGAAAGAAACTAATAAGAACATTGTCCTTGGCATTATTTTTATAGTTAGGTGATATCATCATCAATATTTGTTACACTTGTACACAAAATATTATGTACATTTTCATCTGTCATGTGCACTCTTAGTTTTTATCTTACATATTTCATTCTGGAAAATGTTTGTTCGCATATATATTATGTACTACCAAATATAATAATCATTTTTCTTATGAAAGTTTTCAAATTCGAGAACATACTTTCAATTAGACTTGAATAAAATGAAATCAAATCATGATGAGTAAAACTATTTCTAAGAATATTATTGAATTGTAAATCTGCCACTTCTAACTGTAAATATTCTGGTATTTCTGAAAGTTCAGTTATTAAAGTTTTTAAAAATAATCTAATATAAATTTGCTTGTCAGTGAAATTTTGAAACCATTTATTAAAATGTTGCTGTAGTAACCTCAAAGAATCAATAAAAATCCTAGGTTGATGATATTTTTCTCTTAAACCTTTTACTAATTTATTAAATGTGGGTAAATGGTAAATATTTTTTTTTACTTGTGAAACAATTCATTTTAATCTAAGCTGGAAACTTTTAGTATCAGTATATAATGCATTAATGAATTTTTATTTCCCTTGGATGATAATATTTAGTTTGTTCAAATTTTCAGTTATTTCAACTAGGAAAGCAAGCTCACAAAGCCATTTAAAATTTGATAATGAAGGTGTACATTTTTTCCTTTTTCAATCAAAAATATATGGCCCTATATTTCATTTATTAAGTAAAAAAATTGTTTCAAAAATTGTCCTTGACTGAGCCATTGTATGTATTGTATATCTCCATATTACGAATCAATCTAATCTAAAAATGCTTTAAATTGGCAGTGGTTCGTTCATACCATTTTTGCAGATAAACTTCCCAACTATTACAACATCCATTACATTTTTACAGTTCACAATATTACTGTAAAATGATTGTTGGTGGATAGTGTAATGGGTTTGCAATGGCACTTCAATATGTGATATTTCAATATTTGTATTAATTAATCCCATTAATCCTAAATTACATCCAACCATAATTTGCGCACTATCTATTGTAATGATAAGGTTTTCCCATTTTAAATTGTCCATATTAATGGTATCAATTAATTGTACAAAAATATATTCACCTTTATTGTCCTGTGAAGACTCTTAAGTGCTGCAAGGTCTTCTGTTATTTAAATTCTTTATCAATTCCTAGTATAAAAATCAATAATAATGTGACCTACCAGGTGTAAGTGATTGTTGATGTCATAATTGGCTTCATACTCTAAAGCTTCATATGCCTCAATGCGTTTACTAATCAGACACAGTAGCTTTGTTAGTTCAAATCCCACCGGTCTCAGTGGCGTAATTAGCTAACGCACTAGTTATGTTGTGCTAAACTTCCAAGGATGAGGAGATAGCGGTTTTAATCTCGGTTGAGTGAACTGGGAATGGTTTTTCCTAATGGTTTTCCACTCTCCCTCCATCCAAATGTGGGTTCACTTCCTCTAAATTCCCAATTCCTAATCCATTATCGTAATTATTACTTAAGCATACAACCCGAACAAGTAGTAAGACACGGTGCTAAATAAACACGTTCAAATCCCAGCCCGGTTGAAGTTACTCAATCTTAACATTATGTAAAATTGGGTGTAGTTTGAGGAAATTTGAAGTCTCTCTAAGTGCAGTCCCAGATTATGATAGCCTTGGATTGTGTTAATAGCCTTAAAAACCAATATTATATTTCAACATTAGAAATATATATATTAGGTATAGATCTTTTTTGTCTTGTACTTTAATTTTGCAAAGGTTTAATTAAATTAACTTATTAATTAAACAGTTATTGTATATACAATTTTGTCAAAAATATTATAGTTGTACTTTTTGCAATTGAGAACATGTAGGGGTAATGTTAATGTGCAGAATGTCATTGCTTTTAAATATCTAATCATAGGTATCATCTTAAAATATAGCACATGTTCTGTATTCTAAATGTTATTGTTATCTTATATAGTTTAAGTTTTTATTCATATTGTTTGGGGAAGTGGAAAAGGGGGTAAGTAAATGCCTCCTCTCCCCCCAATGGTAGGAGCGTACTTACAAGTGAATTTCAAGTCAGATTTAGGCATCTCACTACTTTTGTATAAAAATTAGTAGAAATGTTTAAAATGTGTACAAGCTAATCTGCCTTTATATTTGTGCAAACAAATAAAATTGTATGTACTATTTTAGTGGACTTACCTAGAAGATAGCGAGATATTAAGACTGTGAAAAGAGGGGCAGAGCTCTTGATTGTCTCTGTGAAACTGACGGCTACATAGTTCAGCGCAACTAGGCCCAAGATGACAGTTGTGAATCTTTAACAAAAAATAATAATGAAAAAAGGTTAGGTTACACCATAGTTTAAAAAAATGTGTAATTTTATAAGTTATATTTGTAGCTATAAGCTGAAAAAATGGCTTTTTTACTTGACATATCAATTCATAAGAAAATGATCACCACAATATCACCAATCAATACAAGTTTGATTACAAAATGATTAATGTAGTCCTAATAGAGACATGCGCACATCCAAATATATGTAGACCTATGCTTTAAATCAGGCATGTCTAATTTGTAGCCCGCAAACATTTATAATCAACAGAAAATGTGCCCTTATTCATGTTTTTTATAAACGTTGTAGAAATACACCATATGAGATGACTCTATTAATAAATTACTCATTGTTTGGGGAACTAGCAAGTGAAGTTGATTCAATTAACCATTTTAGTGCTGCGCCTATTACAGAGTTCATGCGCAAAGAGTGCCAAAGGCTTATGTGTTTTTTTTGCGAATAATTCCACAGCTATTTCCTCATTTTTGTAAAGGTTTGCAAGAAGATTTGCCAAACTTTTATTTATGAAGTGATTATTTTGATTTTTCTATCATATTAATCCGCATGTACTGTTCTTTAATAATAATAAATTAATACAATTTGATTAGAATTATTCAATTTTTCCTAAATTTATTAATTTTTTCAAAACTAAGGCTAGTTAATATATATAAAAATATATAATATATAGCTTACATTTCACTATTATTTTGCTGTAGTTCATTTAGTTGTATACAAGAAAATAAAGTTTTGAATATATTTAATTATAAATAGGAATTACAGGAATTTTTATTTGATACTCTAAATTATATATTTTTAGGCCGTTATTGCTTACCTTACAGCAAGATTTATTATATTGCTTACCTCATGAATAAATATTTAGGCCTACACAAAATAAATGTGTTTTTCAAAAAATCTTTTATAATGAATAATTTCATATATTATTACACCTATATACTTACAACGGCAAAGAAATCGTTTCATTCACATGACATAACATGAAAATCTAAATAATATAGTTTTCTAAACTCAGACAATTGAACCCGTACATCTGAAAACTGTTTACAAAATTATTTACATCAGTATGAATGTGAGCCACACTTATGTTTTTCCATACAGCTCGTATGTAAGCCGGCTTTACACTTAGCACATAGAGAATGTGACCGTCCGCCATTTCAAATGTACTAAACCCTCAGTTCCAATGATAACTAGGCCTACTTAAGGTTGATTTTTGTTGCCAACCTTGTATAAAATTATAGAGGGAAATGTTCTCTTTCCAGTGATATCTGAAACTACTACGCTACCTAACAGGTAAAGGGAGAACCAGCGCAAATCTAAAGAGCTGACCTTATCGGCTCTGGCACTTTTAACGGCAGTAGGCGGAACCGATCAGATTGGACTATGGAACTTTTAGTGATAGTAGGCGGAGCCGATTAGATCGGCCCATGGCACTAAAAGGGTTAAATTATCTGAAATGCTGTACCAGTTAGTACAGGTATATCCAATTTTCACTGTAGTCATTATGTCTAAACAAGTTTGACATGCTGCCTTATAGAGTGTGTGTGTGTATTTCTTTTCTTCAGAAAATGGTACAATGACCTCCAAAATGTATTTGTAGGCCTATTGTGATATGTATTTTAAGTATTTTCACCAGATTTTTTCATTTATGTTTATAAAATTCAATCAGTTGACACCAGAGGAGCCGGAATCACCATACTGGCTATG
Organism: Timema poppense; assembly: GCA_902141375.1. Classification (NCBI taxonomy): domain Eukaryota; kingdom Metazoa; phylum Arthropoda; class Insecta; order Phasmatodea; family Timematidae; genus Timema; species Timema poppense. The sequence goes on along the minus strand of CABFOV010004983.1, from coordinate 39,685 downwards.
TTTATTATTTATTTATTTGAGGTATTAAACATGCACTTTCTGAACCTACTAATTATATCAGTACACGAGAATTTTCAATGCCGGGCCAGGTCTTTTCAAATACTTTCCAGGGTTCTTTTACATGCAGCAACAAATGACTTGGGTCTGATGGCTTTACTTCCCCTCCGAAGGAGGTTGCGCTACAGATTTTTATCCCTCAAAAAAAATCTGTCGACCCTGATTGGGTTCAAACCCACAAACATCGGATCCTGAGGTGAGTACTTTACCCTAAGACCCCTGAGGTCGACTAAACTTGCCATGTAAGTTTATTAGAGACTTTTACCTTTAAATTGTTGGGTATTAACACCAACTTTGTTGTATGGATGTGAAGCGTGGGTTTGTCAGGAGAAACACCAAAGCAAGGTGAATGAGGTTGGACTATGATATCTACGTAAGAAATGTAGGAGGAGAAACTCATATGGATAGAGTACATAATGAATGGGTGAAGAAGGAGTGAAGTTTGAAAGGAAATCCAATAGTTCTATGTGAAAAAAAGCATCTTGCTTTGGTTTGGGAATGTTGAGAGGATGAGTGTGGATCGAGTGATGAAGAAGATACATGACGGTAGAGTGTATGGATCAAATGTAAGACATGGCTAAATTTTGTAGACAAATGTGTGAAAAAGAAATGTATCAAGAGTTTTAAGAATAAAAGAGCATGTATGACCCGGTGTATGGATGTTGTTGAAGCGAAGGGAGTATGCAATAATTGGGAATTGTGGAGAAAGTTAGTGATAGTGGATTAAGGCACCGAGTTTCTTTTTTAACTATATGCACAGTGTCTTGCCTACCTCGTTAAGGAACAGCTTGATTAGGTATGTATGTCTGTACATATACAATATTATTTTTACTACTTTTGATATTATTTTGATTATTATTAATGATATAATATGATTAAGATATTTAATATTATTTAAATTTGCCCAATGCATTGATCAAATGGTTAATATTCTGTTTGCTATTGAAACACAACTTCTGGAGGTATCCATTGTAAATATATATCAACCAGAGGGAGGAGGAGAATCCTAAATCCCCTTTCAGACACCTCTTTCATTTTCAGGCCTGTTAAATATTTGTGTTGATGTTCCAGTGCCTCTGGTTGACAACTTTTAGTCCTCCAACCTGCCCTGTAGTAATGTAATGACAGATTTTGAGCATGAAGAAGAGTATGCAAAACATGCCCAACAACTCTGATTGAATCAGCTTGAAATCGTAAATTTATATGAACACTATTGCACATGGATCATTTCTGATTAATCATTAATGGAGATAAAAAGTTAATAGATGTTCATAATACAGAACATTGTTGAAATATTAAATGATATTTGGATATTATTATTATTATTATCATTATCATCATCATCATCATCATCATCATCATCATATTATTAGCACCACGTCTTACTACTCGTTCGGGTTATATGCACTTACGCTAATGTGTAATGGTAGGTTGATTGTGAGATGAAATGGAAGACCTACAGTTTAACGTGGAATCTGAACCGCGGTGGAGGCCTGGCATTCCCCACATTCACAAGTTGTGATTAATACACGTCTTGTCAGAGGGGAACGAAGGGTTTGGCAATCAGATAAATCTGTGCCGGTAACCCCATGCCCAAAAGTGTGATACCTTACACCTAGACCACCAGGTCACCTAATATTTGGATAAAAACTGTGTTTAAAAGGTCATTTTTGGACATACTTCAGTTATTAACACGAAACTTTGTCCCCCATCGTCACCATTGAAAATTTCGAGTAATCATTCAAATACAGATGCACTGCACATATTTCTGGCATATCGTGGTCTTTTCTTTTCCCTTAAACGTCCATACCTCGCGTGAGCCAGGAGCTGAGTTGGGCCTACAATAATGAACTCTCTTAATATGTCAGTGTTATCACATTTGACCTAAGGTTGCAAGCACAATTATAATGCCCAGGCGAAATTTTCCATCCAAATTGACAATTTATATTTCTTTAAGAAACATAGCTAATTTGTCATCAACAAATAGGATATTGTGTAGCTTTTTCGTCAATAAAACTATGTTATTCTCTTTGTTATTTTTGTGTAAGAAAGAAAATACAATTAAATATGATAATGATAGTTTGTTGACAGGTGTTGTAGCTCTAGAAGCTCACCTTGTGCATCCAACAAGCATCATGTGCCTATAGAACCCAGGGGGCCTCACCAGTCTTGAAGTGGGTTTATACATCCCACATGGGTAGTACATCTGAATAAACCCACAAATCGTGGTCATCAGCATCTGGAACGTGCCTGAAAGATTATATTCATTACAACTTTATTTAGACTCATCTTGGGACTGAAGTGAATGCTTATTACTCTGGAATTTGAAAACTATGTAATTTTGAGGGGCAAATATTTCACATGATAGAAGTAGACAAAGAGACAGTGCTATTACTTTTGTCAGTAGTGAATGAGTGAATATTGAGAGAAACAACATGAGTTGGTGAAACATTTCAAACTGTAATCAACAGGTCCGTGGAGTCGGGAGTCGTAAGCAGTTTTGGATAGAGTCGGGGTTAGTAAAAATATACAGACTCTGACTTAAAATTAAAACATATAATACTATAACAATATATGGTAAGTATATCATTTTAATTTAGTACTTTTTTATTATTTAGTACCAATATTTGTAATTTGGATTGAAAAATTCATTTAAATATAAAATCAGAATTCCAAAGAAGCTTTCCATAAAGTATTCTCTATTGGAACATTTTATTGCAGTAAATTTGTTATTACTAATTAATATACACTAGCCATTTCTAAAGCAGTTGAAGTCAGACAGTATAAAAATAGAGTTGGAGTTGAAAGCTTGGCGTACCAACTCAATAGCCGTGGTAATTTAGTACCTGGTGGGAGCCGCTCATCTTTTGTTCCCTCAGCCCTGTTACTTGACTAGCACGATGGCTCGGAAGTATCTTGTTCCTTTTTCAAATGTTTATGTTTAAACACCATTTATACGCTTTAGTAGTTAGTTGAGTTTGGATTGGAAAGTTGCACATTTCAACAGATAGCCTTACTCTATATAATGCATCTGGATTCAAGTTGTGTGTTCATGATCATGTGTCAAGTTGAAGGTTTTCATAGAGGTTTGGACATGAATGTAAGTGTTTTATGTGTTCCTGTGTGTTATTCCTACAACCAAGAGTGACAGAAGGAAAATATTATGTGGCAGTGAATACTTGAGGAATTGTATTATCCATTGTAACATGCCTTTTGATCTATTATAAAGTTGATTAAATTTGAGTTATCCAAAAACATTATGCCTGTATATTATTAATTTAAAGAAAAAAATTAACTATATTATATAAATAACATAATAGTCTATAGGGCACAATTAGTTGAAGTATTTTTATTAGCACCACATCTTACTACCCATTCAGGTTATACGCACTTACGCTAATGTGTAATAATAGGGTGATTGTGAGACGAAATGGATGGACCTACAGTTTAACGTGGGATCCGAACCACGGTGGAGGCCTGGCATTCCACACATTCACAAGTTGTGATTAATATACGTCCTGTCAATTAGTTGAACTTTTCCTTATCCTCGCGTCTATAGGTTGTACGTGTCCGGCACCTCAATTGGTTTCATGGGGTCTGAGCAAGGTAGCTGGAGGAATGAGAGGGAGGGGGAAGGGGGGGATCATTCCCTTCAGGCCTAAGGGCAGTAAATTTCTGAATATGCCACTGATAATAGTGGGCCACTTTTCTCTAATCCAAGGTCACTTTCTAATGTGACACCCTGCATATTTCCCTTTGGTGAAAACCCGCATCCATTTCAGGCTGTTCCCTTGCTAAGAGTGGATCACTCCACTTCAATCCTTATCTTGGTGTAAGGTCAAACTAAATGAGCTCATCTTTCCCCCACCAAGTAGCGCCAGTCAATAGAATAACAATTTTAGCTGTAGTAAGACTAGTGCTAATAATAATAATAATAAACAACTTTAGCTAAGGATTTATTAGTTATCATAATGAATCTTTAAATTTCCTCAGAGCTAGGTTATGTGTCCCGTTAAGTGTTTTTAAGTTTAATGCTAAGTAAAGTTTGTGGGGCTAGGATTTGATCTAGTAATAGTAACTTTCTACTTTTTCAAGTAGGACTCAAACCATCTTTGGTGGACACATGGTATTTAGAGTCACTCTAGCAATAGAGTAGCCTGCCAATGATGGGGAGATTGGGGTTCAAATCCCAGTTGGGGAGGTTTTCCTAACTGGTTTTCCACTCTTTCTCCATACACATGAAGGTACACTTTCTCTAAATTCAGCTTTCCTCATCCCTAACCAATTAGCCTAATTAGTGCATAGGTATATAACTTGAATGAGTAGTAAGACATACTAAAAAAAAAGCCCATGCAAGCTATTATGTTGAAAGTACGGTCATGGCCACATCTAAATATAATATTATTTGAATTGAAAATTGACATCTGGACACAGGAATTGAGCTTGGGACCTTTGGTTTAGTACACCAATGCTCTAACCAGTGAGCTATCCATGAGTTTGATGGATGTGTGGCAATTGTCAGCTACATAGGAGCAATAAGTTAAGACCACGAGCTATCAAATAACGTAGCCACTTTCGAATCGGGAGGGCTTTATGCTGCTAATAATACAATGACAACAGCATGAATGTGCACATCCCTCACAGAGACTGCCTTAAAATGAGTGTAGAATTACCCTGTGTATGGACGACGCCTAGATAACTCCGTGGTAAGAGCAATGGCGTACTGAGCCAAAGATTCAGTGTTTGATTCCTGTGTCCAGGTATCATTTTTAAATTTAAAAAAATATTATAAATATTAGTCTTACATGTTGTAGAAAATAACAATAGGCCACCAGAGATAACAATTTCCACCTTATTTGCTTCAGTGGCTGCATGGTCTAATGCGCTACTTTCGTGTTGGAATAGACTGGTGAGGATGGGAAGATCAGGGTTCAATCCCAGTCGGGTGCAATGAGGGTGGTTTTCCATAAAGGGTTTTTCACTTTCCCTGCACGTGAATGTGGGTGCATTTACTCTAAATTAAACCTTCCTAATTCCTAACCCATTAGTTAAATTAGTACGTAGGCGAATAACTCAAACGGGTAGTAAGACGTGGTACTAAAAAAATATATATCCACCTTCTTTGTGTGGTTGGCCTTTCATTGTTTATTTGTAAAAGAAACTTGTAAATGATTATTGAAACCTTCTTAGTGAGTTTAACCTGTAGCTGTGGCAGTCCTATTATTATTTGATAGAAGGAAGTTCTGTTTAGAAACTAGTTTGGATCATGATGTGCCACTTATGAAGCACCTCTGGCCTTTAAATTCGACCAGAAAGAATCTCCAAAGTTTCCTTGTCTCATTCTACAGTGGCCTAAGGTAGCCACAAAACCTCAAGACGAAAATTCCCTGACTTTTCCCACATTCAAACATATAGGGGAATTAATATAAATATTTTTTTTTAACGGACTAAACAACTATATAAAAATAGACTTACTCATCATCTGCATACCACAAATGAAATACTAAATAGGCATGTTAATGTTGGTCATATCATGTTTGGCTAACTTGAATATGTGGTAAATACCTTTCAATTAACGTCCAACTCATCCAACACCTTAGCTCAGTCAGTAGTGTGTCTGCTTACTAAATTAAGGGTATTGGGTTTGATTCTTGGCATGGCTGAAAAATCTATCATTGGTGAAAATATATGGGCTAACCCTTCCACATTGATAAATTAATGGCCGGGGACTGAATGTTGTGCCTGTCCTAGTTTTAAGTTATATTATAATGTATATGAAACTACAACAGGTCTAGCAAGTCGGTAATGGAAAATATATGATGCAAATAAAAAATTGACCCAGCCCATAGGCTGGAAATAGTAATGGATCTAAATAGAAACTTAAGAGTTCACCTAACGTGAAAGCTCTTCCCTGGGGTAAATGCATTGTGATGGCTTCCATTTGAAAACAAAAGGAGAACTGTTATCTTATGTTATGTAGACATTAACTTAAAAGTGAACACTAAGTTGATCATAATCCTGGCCTAAGTGCCCAATACATTTGAGCGTGACTGGAGATCTTGAGAAGTGTGTTGTAAAAATTTTACAAATTGAGTATGCCTAAGTGTATAGACTTTTAAGACTTTGCCTATATTTGCTACTAAAAGGGTTAGGTTAATTCAAGATGGATTTTAATATTTTAAACCAGAATGAAATTACTCAATGTCTCAGGTTAGTTGTGTAGAATTAAAGATTATTGAATAGAAGATAAAATTGATAGAAACTTAAAATTTGTCCACAAGTGAGTGAGGTTAGTTTGCCCCTTTCATAAAACTCTACCACACTCTAGGCTAGATTATAATATGTCTCATTTGTTCCGGAGGGCTTTATGAATAAAATAAGTTATTTAAGATTTACTCTGCTAACATTTTAAATATTTCACTTAAAGGGTAGTGGCTAGATAGTTCACAATCTAAGTCTCAAATTATCAGAATGGATATATTATAACACCAGATTGGATAGAAAAAAATATGGTAAGACTTTGATGCTGGGACCACGATCAACTTAATGTTAACTTAACATAACTTAATGTAAATGATCTCTCTCATGTGTTTAAATGGAAGTGATCATGATGCAGTTAACTTAACGTAAGAGATGTCCTGGGAGGTCTTTTACTTTTAGTGAACTTTACTTGAAGGGTATCACGTGATCTAGCCAGCCAATCAGTATGCGAGTGCTGTCAACAGGGCTATTTAGTAATTCATTTGTTGGTATTATGACCAGTGTTTACTCTTTAGCGTCAGTTCTAGTGATCAGACATTGAAACAAAATAACTAAAATAAAATAGGAAAGCTAAATATAGTAACAAAGTTTTGTAATAGATATTAATTATATCATTTGAAAACTGTAAACATTCACAGATCATCACTGCACAACTATTACAAATCAAAGACCATATTCGAGAATGAAGATGTTTGGCTCGAGTTGTTACGTGAATCGTGATCACCCATATGTTAAGTTAACTTTTATGTTAAATTTAAGTGAACATTACGTCAAGTTGATCATAATCCCGACATGATTTTGAGTGAGTTACCAATATTCTAGGTAGCCTAGATATAAATATTTAAAATCATGAGAATCTTTGGCAGTTTCTTTAATCAAGCAGCTTTTGAAATATCTCATCTTATGATGTTAGTTTAGAATAATATTAAAACAACTTTGTTGAGGTTTACAAACTCACCCAAGATTGTTGGATCACCTTTCATGTATGATAAAATGTATTTATTAAGAAATAATGTACATCCACTAAACAAATACCACAGAATGAGAAAAAACATTGCTCTAGCGTTGAAGAGCCCTTCTTTGACATATGGTATATCACCGTTGTCCATTATTCGTGGTCTGTCATCGAAGTATAATTGGTCAACCTCATCATCCCCTAAATCACTTACGGAATGACGTTTTGGTATAATACTGGTTTTTGAGACAGAATCAATGATATTGTGAGCAACCATAAGAGGGACTAGTTGATCTTTCTCCATAATGTATAGGCTCAAAAGCCCAATATATTAGTTTGGGTTTTTAAAAACATAGGTTAAATATTGTTGTCAAAAACCATACATTTTGATCACGCACTCCATGGTTACCTGTGAAAATAAAATAAAAAGTTGTGTCAGCACATGAATTTCATCAAAAACAATTCTAAATACCTAACTTAAGAAATAATTCATTATTTAAAAATGTAAATATCAATAATGAATCTTATGAGTTCATGGTTAATCTTATACATTACTGTAAGCTCCTACATACTTTGATTTTTACTTTGAAAATTATAAATTTTGTCATTCAACTTGATAATATCGATTAATATGAACAGTCAAGTGTAGATTCTGACACGACACATGCCAGCACATCATTACGATTACACATTCGTATTGTGAGCATAATTCACTTAATTATTACTTTATACAAACAATAAAACTTTACCTGCCGGTAGATGGTACTGTTAGTAAATAAGCAGGTAGTAGCACCTATTTAAAAAAAAGTACGTTTCATATGTCAGTTGTTTACCAACAGAAATTAACCCATGATCTAAGAGAAAAGGTATTTACTATTCTAAAATAAAGCGATTGAACTTAACGGTGCTTCGAAAGAAAATATTAGGCAGGTGCATAGTAGGTGTGCCGTTGTTGATGGGAAACAACAATAAATACGTAAGTACTAAGTAGACAGACACAAATTATTATTTTTTATTTCTTCAATGGTACTGATGAAGACATTTTCTTCAATCAGCAAGGAACACTTGTATTCTATTCACTCGTTTCATTCCCGATGCCTACTTTCTTCAATCCATCTTTGACCCACATTACCAAGCTCTCACTCAACAAGAATCTCGTATGCGAGATAACCGGAAGACATTTGTTCGAACCTACATCGTTATATTTCTATTTCGAAGGAAATTAAACAGCCGCCTATACAAAGTAGCGTTTTCTGAGTGTAACACGTTAACTAAAGAAAATACTGTATTATAATTAAGAATGTAATTTACCCATTCCAACTGATGTATAGGGCTAGTTATAAATATATGTTATAACGTTTAGGGAACGTAGCAAACCACACAATGTGAAGACGGAACCTTTCACATCAAATAAAGACATTCTTTCGTGTAGACATGCCTGAAACGAAGGCGAATTATAGTAAAATAAACTTACGGGTACCCTTAACACCAGAAAACTATGGTGTAGCTAAATTTGTAATACATACATAGTGGTACCATTTTTATTTCTGCTGGCATGTGGTCTCCCACCATTCGACCTATTTAAACTGACTTCTGAGTTTTACCCTTGGTTTAAAATCGCTATATAGTAGCGGTATTTCCTGTACAAGGGAAAGTAAATTTACGCTAGATGCCAAACTATATTATCTCTCATTATCAAGTATACCCACGTGATTAGGAATATATTGGTGCCCCAGTTCGTAGCCCCTAGCTCGTAGAGAGGCGCTCTCGTCGAGTATTTGAATTATCAATGGGTGCGATGAAGGCCCTAACAAGCTGCTTAGAGAATCCAAAATGATACGGGAGTCGCAATACCACTAAGGACTGAGAACGTAAAGATAAGATATATTTCAATTCTTGCATGGTGGCAAATAATTCCACTGTAAATATTGACGCGTCGGATTCTAGTCTATATGTCTGACCATAATTAATACTACTGTCATAGAAGGCCGCCAAGAAAGTATAAGCTCACGGTACATTTGTAACATTGTATATGAGTGGGAGACCCAAGAGGAACCAACCACTGATCGCATAGTATTTATAAACTTGTAGCATATCACAGATATTTCTAAAAAATGATGGAGCCAAGAGCCCTTCATGCCTAAAAATCGCACCGTCGGCTGTACCTGAATTCGACGTCCTACGTAATCTAATCTAATTAAGTTATCTCACACTCTATGTCTGGTGAAGATGACCGCACAACATTTATATACATTTAGAGTTAAAGAGTGGGCTGCCAACCAATTTGAAAGAAAAGGAAACACTGATTGTAGCTTACCTATCCCCTCTGACAAGTTACAAGACCGAACGTATATTACCATGTCACCCGCATACTGTAAAGTCGTTAAACCAACAGGAAAATAACTATCAATATCGTTCGAATAGACTGCATATAACAGTGGACTGAGTACCGATACCTGCGGTAGGCCCCTTTATTGAGTTCAAGGAGATGATATAACGTGTCTTATCTTTACAATGTACGATCTATTCTTAAATAAATAGCTTAGCCAATGACACATTTTCTTTAGAACACCCTAGGTGAAAAAGTTTATCAAACAATAAAGAATGATTGACATTATCATACGCACCCTTGTTATCGAGGAAAAAGCTGATACAAATGAGTTTGATGATGGATCAATTTGAATATCAGAAACCAATATAGAAAGGCTATTAAGTGTAGAACGTTTATTTCTAAACCCAAATTGCAGAGGATTAAGGAGTTCGTTCTTTTCTAGAAATAGTTCCAAATGGGTTTTAACTAAGTATCCCATGATTTTACCAAAATAGGACGAGAGTGCAATAAACAGATAAGAACTTGTTAACTCCGTGCTTTTACCCGGTTTTATAATAAGAATCAGAAAGAAAATTTTCCATGCGGGTGGTATTACCCACTACTCCTACAGAATATTAAATATCTCATGCGGCACTCATTGAGAAACAGATGACAAATTTGCCATCATACCATAAGATACATTGTCTGGGCCAGCAGCAGTGTGTCGCACTCGATTCAATGCCACCCTTAGTTCACTACCGGTAAAACATTTATTGAGCTCAGAAACACCAAAATTAGGGAATTCCAACGGGGCCACATATCTGAATCCGTTATCACACTACAAGCGAACGACTATGCCCATGCTTCTACGTCAATCGTAGAGATCTCGAAGTTTGTAAAAATACCTTTGAACCATTTGGTTCTACGGCAAACCTGTGTCAGAGATACATCGGGGAAAGGTAAAATTCATTTACGACCTAAGTTTACCTGCGGATGACAGCTTGAAACGTTACTAGAATTAATCCCTAATATATCACTACGCCAACAGCTGACATCTATCACTTTAGATGACTGTAATGAAAACAAATGGTAATATATTAATGTGATAGTCAACCACAGTAATTTAGGTCAATATTATTTATACATTCATTTGAGGACGGACACAAAGTTTATTTACCGTTTTATTCCACTTTAAAAAAAATTCACACCACTTTCACAAAAACTTCTAACGAACATAGCTTCAAAATGATGACTGATGAATTTAAACCATATGGTTGAACATGACGGTAAACAAGTGTTTTACAATGATGCAGACACGCAGTTGATGAAAATATTTTATTCAGGTAAATATTTCCAAATTAGATAAAATAATCATAAAATAATTTATTGTATGTAAAAAAATGATAAGAACTTTCTCTTTTCCAAGTAAATACGATGCCTATATTAAAGGGTATTGATGTGTGCACTATATTACACAAATTCAATAACGTTTCAAAATGAAGAATAAGTACTTTTTATTATGTTTGAAATATTGTTTCGAGTTGGATAAAAAGAAATTATTTAAAAAAATGAAATAGTATGAGAAAACTTAAGTTCACGTTATTTTAAATGTAATATCTAACAGATAAGTAAAGATCTTTACATTTATAACAAAACTGTGATCTTTTACAAGTGTTGGCAACCCAAAACCTAAACAAATGATTTTCGAACTGTCATCCAGGTAAAAACCTATCGTGAATGGACTTTACTCACAATATGAACGCCAAGAAACACGTTTCGCACGTAGCAACTTCCGTAGTACAGTCAGTGGCGTAACCAGGTTTTTTTCTTGGGGGGTTAGGCCCCCCCATTGATTTTAAAAGATAAAAAAAAATATACGCAATTTTTTTAATTCTGCCCATTATTAATAATCACTCAAATTATTCATAATATAATGCGGCATTGTAAATTGTTCAGTGTTTTAGCAGGGTAAAAAAAATAATTGGGAAGACACTGATGCATCATCATCAGCAATTCAACATCAGTGTACCATACAAAATTCATATTTTTTAATTACTCTACAGGTGTTATCAAAGTGTTGGCAACCCAAAACCTAAACAAATGATTTTCGAACTGTCATCCAGGTAAAAACCTATCGTGAATGGACTTTACTCACAATATGAACGCCAAGAAACACGTTTCGCACGTAGCAACTTCCGTAGTACAGTCAGTGGCGTAACCAGGTTTTTTTCTTGGGGGGTTAGGCCCCCCCATTGATTTTAAAAGATAAAAAAAAATATACGCAATTTTTTTAATTCTGCCCATTATTAATAATCACTCAAATTATTCATAATATAATGCGGCATTGTAAATTGTTCAGTGTTTTAGCAGGGTAAAAAAAATAATTGGGAAGACACTGATGCATCATCATCAGCAATTCAACATCAGTGTACCATACAAAATTCATATTTTTTAATTACTCTACAGGTGTTATCAAAGATTTTCTCTTTGAGCTTATCACTTTGCCGAGAATTGCAACTTGAAACTGTAAATCTTCTAACTGTCATTAACGTGGTAAATCGGCTCAAGGAAAAAATTTAAGAAATAAGAACAAACACTGAAATTAAGTTTTCAACTATTTACGAATCATCTAAAACACTTGCTGAATTGTTTGGTTCAAAAAATCTTGTCACACCAAGAATATCTACCAGACAAATAAAAAGGTGTAATGTAAAAGTGTACTCCGATGGTGCTTACTTAAGAGCTGCAATTTTTTGCCGTTTCTAGATCATTTTGCGAGTCAATTAAAAACTCGTTTCTTGAACCATCAAGAAGTGCTTGGCAGTTTTATGGCCCTGATGCCGACAGAGGAATCGGTTATCACTGAAGTAAAGAAGGAACAGATGAAAAAGCTGGTTGCTTTTATGGGCAAGATTTGCAGTGTAGTGATATGGCAGAAATTGGGGAACTTTACATGTGACACGAAAGAGTGAATGAATTGAAAATAAGTTCAAGAAAAGCTATGAACTATTATGTTACCTGAAATGAAGAAATATTTCCATTGATTAGTATTTTGTTGAAAATATTAGTAACCTTGCAAGTAGTATTAACAAGCACCAGTGAAAGATCGTTCTCAACTCTTCGAAGATTAAAGACTTACTTAGCGTATAACCCGAACGGGTAGTAAGACGCAGTGCTAAATATTATTATTATTATTATTAAAGACTTACTTGAGAAATACAACAGGGCAGCAAAGTTAGAATGGCCTAGATATATTAAATATACATAGAGAAATAGGTATTCTTCCGGACAAAGTTTTAGATGAACTGGCAAAATCACCTTGTCGATTGGAATTCAGACTAAATTAATATTGTAATTGGACACTTTCTTCAAGTTAGTTTGCTGTTAAAACAAATAATGTTTCTTTCGTATTCTACAATAAAACTAAATTGTTTTTTAATTAACTTGTATTTTGTTACTCTAATCCTGTTTCAGGGTTTTAATTTTAACTGAATTGCAAGCCGATTATTTATTATAATCGTAAATTGTTACTTAGGAACTCAAAAATTAACCCTCCTTTTTACTGGTGTAGAGTCCATACCTCTCAGGGGTGAATTCTCTTCCCCCATTCATCAATCCTAGCTACGCCTATGACGATAGCATCTTTCGTAGTTTATCAGATTAAAATTTTGTTTTAAAGTATATAATGATAACCTCCTTTGAGCGATCGCCTTAGAACATGACTCTGTCCACCACGGGAACCGTTTAACTCTCCTATGACCCCACTGTGTGAGGTTAGTGTTGCCACGACAGCTGAGCTCTGTAGAACGTTAACAAAGATGTCATATTGTACTAAGGAATTACAGTCCACCACTAAATTTTGAGCTGTTAACTCCATTTTTGTCGAATATAATTCCCAATTAGATTTTTTAAATATAAAGTTTCGTGACCTATCGAGAGGAACAGTTTTATAGTTATATGGGACCTGTGTGTCTATAGTCAAAATAATTGGCAAACAATGACTGCCCATGGAGTCACCAATCGTTTCCCAAGATAGGTCTGGTCTAAAATCAGGGGATGCAAAAGTAACATTTGGGCACGTGTTAGGATACGGAGGTCTGTTAAGTCACGTAAACTTTCCTGTAATTAATATAGCAAGAGGTAACAACCCTAACACCACAACGATCTATGTAAGAGGAGCCCCACAACATAAGGTGTGCATTCATGTCCCCACAAATGATAACCGGGGATGGTAGTCCACCGACAAATTGTTCCCATAAATTAGTATCGAAATTATCTGGTGTAGAGCTGTATAAAGCTATAACTGAAAATGCCCTATCTGCGGATACTATTTTTTTGCCCTACAAACTCCCAGGCTGCAGGCCTACTCGTGCAGGGGTTGAGCGTAAAAGTACCCATGCACTGCAGGGGTTGATGAAAATATTCATTACTTGTACGTTTTTACTCAAGTTATCGCAAACATCAAATTTAGCCATACATACTTTTAGATTAAATGGGACATAGAATTGCTGAACAGTAACATTTTTTAAAGAATTAAATACATTTACAAACTCTAAAAGTAATTATTTTGTAACATCAATGGCGGCGTATAAATCGTTCCCTTTGATAATATGCATGTGTAAGTTGGATAATCGGTGCTTTGTTCGTACAATCGTAGTTAGCAAGTCTTCTCACAAGCCACTGTGTAATCCAATACCGTACTGTTCAAATATTTGACAGTTTAAATAAAACCACTGAAATAATCATTATTTGATAGAACATAGATAAGTTAACTACTCTACGAGTCACAACCAAACTAAAATATATTTATTCTTCATTGTATTTGAAAGGAACATGCTCAAAACTACCAAGATGTGTTGGCAAGCGTATGTCAGGTTAATGACCCAAGGCCACAGACAAGGAAATAACAGATATACAACCTTACGGGAGATTTGCTGTGTCCCTCAAGTCAGGTAGAACTTAAAATATCCGGTGATAACAGCGCTTCCAAGGGAGAATTTTTTTAAAACAACTCACTCTCAAAATGTTCCTCGTGTGAAAGACAAGCTGAGAGCTAAGAGCTGCTGTCTCTCTGAGTACAATAGCTCAGGTAGTGGTAATCTCTTACCCCACCTCACCCCCTTTCATTAAAAAAAAATGGGGAGTGTTAGACCCAAATATAAAATACCAGTGCTTCTACAGTGTTTTAAAGTAAGCGTCTTGAAAATGCACTTGTAAATGAATTATTAAATATTTTGTGACCATCTTCTGCAGTCACAATTCTTTAGGATTCACTTTTTCACTATACTGGACTGAAAATAAGTGGGATATCAGGATTCAAGTCCCGATCGGATGTAATGAGTGTTGTTTCCCTAAAATTCTTATAATACTCCTTCAACGCGAATACGGGCACATTTCCCAAAAATGTTACCTTCCTCATTCCTAATCCATTGGAGTAAATACGCGGATAGCTGTAACTTTAAGCAAGACTCGGTGCACAAAATATATCAACAATTAAAATTAAATACTTAAGTTTGTAAAGGTTGCATTTATTTTTTACATTTTGTTGTCAAATTAATACAAACAAAATATACAAGTGATATGCTACTTTATAAACAACAACAAAAAGTTTAATGCAATGAAAATACAATGAGAAGAGTTTTCTAAGTCTATATTTGATATTGGTAATACCTTCTTATTTTAAACACTGGAATGATTATATTCAACATTATTTTATACTGATGTGCAATGAGAATTAAAAAAATCGGTTTTAAACAAAAGGGAGTAAAAATATTTTTTTAAATCTGAAAACTCTTTCAGTATAAGATTATTTTACTATAATAGAACAGTATTTTCGTACATTATTATTAGCACCACTTCTTACTACCCGTTCGGGCTATACACACTTACCCTAATGTGTAATGGTAGGGTGTTTGTGAAATGAAATGGAGGACCTAAAGCTTAACGTGGAATCTGAACCATGGTGGAGGATTGGCATTCCACACATTCACAAGTTGTGATTAATACACGTCTTGTCGGAGGTGAAGTAAGTGTTTGGCAATCAGATAAATCTGTGCGGGGACCGAGGATTGAGCCCCGGACCCCCAACATAGAGATCCGACACCTTACCCCTAGATCACCAGGTCACCTATTTTTCATACAATTAATAATTGCAGATTTTCTTTAAAAAAAATATATTTATATAACAATAAAATAGAGTTTAGTAAAGTGAGTAAAATTGTTGACAATACAAAGTACCGTGTATAATAAAATACTCTTTTAACTATACCCAAATATTGTTTTAGTCACAACTATAGTTATTAAGTGTTTAGTATATAAATTATCTATTAACACAAAGAAAAAAAGTTGGGTTTATCTATCTTAGAAAGAAAATATCACCTAGTCTACAAACAGAGTGCACAAACGAGCGCAATCACAGGGCAGCCATCACACTCCAGTGACAACGCAAACTTTATCTAAGCACTATCATTGAAAATATTTGAAGAAAGACCATTACATTTCACCAATGAGCATAAATTAAATAGTAGACTCTTTTACAGAAACATATTAAATACTAAGCATCGTTATTTTCCAAAGATGATCATGGTCGCTAAGCTATATCACCTGAATTGGTTTGTTTTAATTGTTATGTCACTCCTAGTTAGATGATAATATATATGAATTTGTAAATCTAATGTATTATTTTTAAGATAGTCTTTAGTTTGTGTATTTATTTACTTTTAGTACTTTAATACTTTAAACTTTTTTCCTCTGCCTTTACAAAGCTAGTGCTCCACCATATCGAGTTTTTGTAGTTTAGGAAATTTTTGGGGCCCCTTCCATTTCCTAGCAGTAAATTTTCGAATTCCAAACTTTTCCAACTTTTATGTGTAACCTTGTTACAACATGACACAGAAGAAGTTGTATCACTCACCTAGCCAGCCCCAGTTGACTCGTTTTGACTCGTCTACAATAAACCCGAGATGCTCTCCACTACAAAATCCACATTCAACTGAGCCAGAGTTCGAGGCTCGCTGCTGGCCGTGTTGGGAGAGCCCCCCTTCCCTTCAAACAAGTGAACAAGCAGACAAGCGAACGTCGATGAGCGTGAGCTGTGCGCGCGGTCGGGTGCATTCTAAAACTTTTATGGACTATATTTGTGCTTGTGACCGATCCTCGTGGACTATCGAGACTGTTCTGGTAACTCCTCCTTCCTCCCCTTATCTCTCCAAACACTGAGAACACATGATTACCGTAGGGTTTATAATGGTCGGAGTCCAGTGTAGAGTTACACATTACACTCTGGGCTTACAAGGTAATAAGCCTAATTATTATGTAGGCTCGTCACTCTTTTCTAAATTAACTTTGGTTTTAAAACGTTCATCTTTCAAAATTCAATGTCTTGGACTTCGGTATTATATATATATGAATAATATTTAATTGCTATTATCAGATATTTTGGTCCTTTCCCATAAGGTAATGATAACTTGGGAAGAACCTTTTTGTCTCTATTTTTATTTTTTGTACTTTTAATTTCCGCATCACGGAAAGCTTAGAGATTTGTTGTAACTAACCTGGGAAATATACGTTATGTTAACTTTATTTTTTAACACTAGGAGCTATTTAGAAGTATATAGATAGTTTATATTTACCACCTTGTTTTCTTTTCAAGGTTGGTTAAATGTGGGGCCGCGAGCCGGCAGAGAGGATAATTCTTGTGTGGACACTTTGTTGGTTGATAAAGTTAGGATAGCTTATTGTTGTCTCTTTGCTTATATTTATATTTATATGGTTATTAAATGTGGGGCCGTGGGCCACCCAGTGCATATATGCACGGTGGGCACTCCGTTTATTATTAAAACATTAGGTATTCTTAGACTTTTGAATTTTATATTTTGTCAGGTATTATATTAATGCCTTTATCGTTGTTTAGGTTAGGTATTTAAGCTCTTAACTAACCTAAAGTTTTGGATTTTGGGCATGTGTTGGCTCTCTGCATATAATTATGAAAGACATTTATTATAGTAAAATAGGAGACCAATTTATTATAGTTTTATTGCCATTCTCTGATGACGCCATTCTGGGGCGTCTAAGAATAAGGGGCTGTCTGTTGTTTGTTATTATTTTGGTGCCCATCTGACCTTGGCGGTAACCCTTGTGTCCTGTTGCCCATCTGGCTTATGTCCTTGCTTAACGCTTTAACTCTTATGTGCCTCTCCCTCATTGAGCTCTATCATGTTATTTTCGAAATAAAATTATAACTCTCTTGTGCTTACCTCTGTGTGTTATTTGTGTGGGATAATGATGGGGGTAGGTAACATATAGTCATGTGGGATGGTCCTTTTATCAACTTAGCGAATTTAACATTTCTTTCATGCATACAAGCATATATTTTTATTTGGGGAAGGTGGCAATATACTTTCATTTCAAAACCCCTCTCTCCCCCTACTTAGCTCCAACAATTCCAATTTGAATTTTTAAGACGCATTTAGTTATGCTATATGATATTTTACTTGCCTACCAAATTTCAACCTAGCCACATCGAAAGGAGTGTTCTATATTGGTTGTATTATTTTAAGCGCTTCCATTTCATGGGCTTCGATTTTGAAATTACATGTGTTCAGACGTCCTTTGGCTATCCGGAAAGGTCTATTAAATTACATGGTGATATTTCAAGTTTCTACCTCTACAAAAATTGGATTTATTTAGGAACATTGTGAGCTACCATCCCTTCCCATTTTCCGCTTATTCATTTTCAAATTTAAGAATTCAGACCTTGATACTGTTTGAGCTAGTCCTTGTACCCGCCTGACTAATATCAATCGTCTAACACTTTTGAGAAGTAGTTTAGTCTTTTAGTTTTAGAAATTTGAGACCCCTTATAACACCAGCCTCCTTAGAAATAACTAATATTTAAAATGTATTTGTGGTTACTTGAAGTTATCCCTCTACATTCCTGACAAATTTATTTTT
This sequence comes from Timema poppense, assembly GCA_902141375.1. Lineage (NCBI taxonomy): Eukaryota > Metazoa > Arthropoda > Insecta > Phasmatodea > Timematidae > Timema > Timema poppense. Next base: position 21,149 of record CABFOV010004983.1, on the reverse strand, counting down.
TCCCCCTACTACTTTATAATCACACTCCCCCCTCCCGCTCCCCCCACCACCTTCACTATTTACTGTAGTCTCATTTTAAAATTTAAAATGTTCATACTTTGTAGTTAATTTGAGTGGTCCTTATATCTTCTTGATGAATTCCAGTTAGATACCACACAGTGAAGTAGTTTATTCATTGGTTTTGAAAATTTTAGCCTCGTGCTCCCCATTTCTCTAACTCCCACATCAAAATCTCAAATTTAAGATTTATTTGGTTATCCGTACTTCTACCAGCATGCCAAATTTAGATTATCTACCATAAACTTAATCTTTTTTATCCTTTATTTCCTAGACTCCCGTTTTTAACTTAAAATTTTTCGGACTTTTATATTTATTTGTTGTGGTATCTTTGCCTATATGAAGAATTTTAGTTTTATACCACACTGAGAATAAGTTATTTCTAATAGTTTTGTAAGTTTTTAACCACTCAACCCACTTTTTCCAACCCACGATGAGAAATTTTAAATGTTAATATTCATTTGGTTATCTGGAGTTTTATTTCTACCTGTCATTAATTTTTTTTAACCTCACATCAAATGTTTTTTCTCGCTGTAGTTTCCCCCTCTTCCATTTCCCAGATTTTAATTTTAAAATTTTCACATTTTTATGTTTATTTAGAGTGTTCCTTATACCTACTAATTTAAGCTCTTTGCCACACAGAGAAGTAGTTGAATGTATTCGTTTTTGGAAATGTTGAGCACGCACCCTTCCCCTACCATTTCTTAAATTCCCACTAAGAAATTTCAAATATTAAGATTTATTTGGTTATTTTGAAAGGTCCTTCTACCTGCTTACCCAATTTAAATATTCTATCACAGCTAAAAGTTGTTTTTAATTTTAAAACCCTTTACTATCTCCCCCTCCCCCACATTTCCCTGGTCTCTATTTAAAATTAAAAATGTACAGACTTATAGTAATTTGACATGCCCCTTTACTTTAATTATTAATTTCAATCTTCTACCACATTGGGAATTAGTTGTTTCTGTTAGTTTTATAAATATTTAAGCGCATTTTTCTAACTATCATTTAGAAATTTCCATTTGTAAGACTTATTTGATTATTTGGAGTTGTTCTCCTAACTGACTATCAAATTGAAATTTTCTAGCACACATAAAATATTTTCATTCTGTTTACCTCCCCTCTCCTATTTCCCAGGGTCCAAAATATTATCGAAAAATGTTCATACCTTTATTATTATTTGGAGTGGTCCCATTGGCTGTCTGCAAAATTTCAATCTTCAACCAACCAGGAAAGTAGTTAGCATTGAACACCCCACCCTCTTTTCTCCAACACACCTCAGGACCCATCGTGTGCATGCCGTACATAAATTAATTTCATAATAGTATTCTGCGACCCGATCAACCCGCATGTATCAAATTTCATCTTGATTGTAGGTAATATTTACTATTCTTTTTTGCCTCTTTATTCCCCTTTAGGCGATGATATTTGAAAAACCCGAAAAAAATGTCTCACCCAATTCTATAAAGAAATTTTAATTTTAAGTTTCAAGGTTGTATGTCCACTAATTCAAAAGATGCATGGTCAGTGAATTTTGAAAACTTTTGACCCTCCTTTTTTCATCTCTTACAGACTGAATTTCACAAAATTCGGTCCTATATCGGGCTTAGGGCCAGAAATTAACCTTTACTCAAAATTTCAAGTTTCCATTTTTGAAACCATTAATCTCTTCCTACTAAACCACTAACTCCAGCACCTCATTTATTATCCCTACAGGCAAAATTGGCCCTATAGTTTGGAATTTTAAGCAATAACGTCTCATACTCGTATATCCACACGCGTGTTAATATTATTAAATCAATATTTAGTTTAATGTAAGAGAGAAAACATAATAAATCCTCATATCTGTGCTTTTTACTTCTAATATTTAAATATAGTATTTTTAAATAGCAATTGAAAGGGATTACTTGGACAAAATTTACTGTAGATAAATGTTTTCATTAAATAATTCTTCTATGATATCAGTTTTTGTATCCACTAAGTGAGAACTAATGTTGTAATAAAGATGAAACTACAAACTCGTTTATAAGTTGTATAATATTAACTAGTTTCCACATTATTAAGGCCAATAATTAGACTAAAAATAACACTTCCACAGACGCTCGGTCAAAAAGGTTGCACCTAGCGATGACAGATGGCGTTGAATCGTAGCTTATATATTATATACACATCTATACATAACTATAAACTGTAATTTACTTATGATTTGTTAAACCTAATTTTACTGAATTAATTATTTTATAATTTTACATAATCAATCTTTATGTCTAAAATAATATAATTTAGCAAATCGTTAAAAAAATTTACGTAAGATCGTAAAGGGGAAACGACAAATCTTACGATCCCTTACGTAGGGTGGGTTTGGAAGGGGGAGGGGGCCTCGACATAATGAAAAAAAGCCTTATGGACAGCCCCCTATTGGTCTTATAAAAATATATTTCAAGTAAAGGTTTTTTATTTTTATTTTAAAACAACATTACAACAGTGAGTTATTTAGTGTCTCAAATACTTGCGAAGGTAGAATAAAATTGGCAATATCTGCTTATGTAAAGTACCCTTAAAATGATGTTCATGGTATGATTAGAACAGCCATTTAGTTTATAATGATAAACAATGCCTAGACACGAAATTTAATTCGTTACGGTGGATTTTGAGATAACGTGTTTGATGTTCATGGTATGATTAGAACAGCCATTTAGTTTATAATGATAAACAATGCCCAGACACGAAATTTAATTCGTTACGGTGGATTTTGAGATAACGTGTTTTCTCTCTTTTTTAGTAAACTACCCTTCATTTAGGGTAAGTTATATAATTTCAAAAACTCCTCGGAGGAACTTTATAAAAACCATAAATACTAAGTTTTATCCAAATCAATAAAATGATTTCAGCTCTAGACCTAGATTATGGATACACAGGCAGACGGCATCGCAAAAAACTCTTTTTTGGTTTCGAGGGGTCGATATTTATAAAAAATTTGGACTTCAAATTGCTATACGATCACAATACTTATCTCTTCAAGGCGTCGAGAGAAAGTAAAAATTATCTATTTACGTAAATATTAGTACAAATCATAGTTTTATACGTTTAAGTGGTGCAAACACATTTCTATACATTCCTAAAACCACTTTCAATTAAAGGCTCAATGGCACTATGGAGTAAAATAATCACAATTTAAGAAGTTAAAAGTAGTAAATATTACAGTGGTCACTTATGTAAGTTTTTGAGTTCATACAGCTATAATATTCCATTATTTGAATGTTGTATTTATTTTTAACTTATCAGCCATAGTTATACAGTCTTATGAAGAGTGTTTGTTAGGTACATATTGAACTTTTAAGGAATATAACAACTAAAGTGTTTTATTAAAATATACCTCCTATCCAAGCATATAATTTGAAAGTCAAAGTTGTTTACCTAAAGCTTAAGCCAAATAGCTGGTTTTGTTTGTAACAGACAATAGTTATTCAACATTTAAAAAAAATTATAAATCCTTACATTATCTCAACGTTTCAAAATGGAACACGCTACAAATATTGCTTTTGAGACAAGAGTCTAGATTCAGAGTAATATGTGCAAAAAACAGTTAATTTACTAAATTTAATTGGGTTCAAAATTTGCCTAAAGTCGCAAGTACTCAACGAGATTATTGGTGTAATACGTTCCATATTTTCTGCGTCAGTTTCCCAAAACATTTAAAGATTCTCCTTTACAGTCCACAGCAAGTGATTGTGGATTCTAACTTTAAGGAGGGGGCTATGTGCAAAATAGCTTGTGTTTCTGGCATTGTTTAAGCCAGAGAGGGTATATTATCCTTATTTTCTTCAATGTCTTCCCTATGTACAATACCTACTTTGTGTTGCACATGAGGAAATTACGCAATAAAGGTTTCTAGGACACGTGTGTGAACATATCTGTAGGGGATTTGAGATTTCTTAAGTCATCTTGCCCTTTATTGAGATAGGCTCTATGAAAAATTAGATAAACATGTCCCGACTCCATGTTGCCATCACAATTTGTTAATATATTCTTGCAGCGCTTACAGTGAGATCTCAGTTCTATCTTGTATGCAAGATAACCAGCAACATATTTAAAATAACGAACGGTAAAATGAAATAAATATCTAATCTTAATTTATGATGATAAAATACTGTTAAAATTGTATGTGTATTGTTTCATACTCGTTAGTTCCTATTTAAAATACCCTTAATTTAATAACAACATTTGTGAAATAGGAAATAGGAAATCAGTTTGAGATACACTTTTTTTTTTTGCATCTCACGTATCAAAAAAATATTTATGTAGCTTACAATCGGCTTCAACTTAAATATAACATCAATATTTTAATGGACAAGACTAGCTTACAGACTTATTTTATAAGCTACACTGCTACATCATAGTAATTCATAAAAGAAAGCTTGCTACCTTTTAAAAAATGGAGTGTAGTGTATGTTGAATAATTTCTTAAATAGATTGTAAATAATTTTATCCACACGTATGGGCCTATATGGTTAATTAGAATTTCTAACTGATTTAACTTTTATTAATAGACAGAACCCACTTCAGTGGTTGAATGATAAGGCAGGATTCGCAAACTCACGGCCCGCGAGACATAGCTGACCGGTCCGTTTGACTTCAATATCTTTATATACTATCCGGCCTGCATTCATGTACTCACACAAAATACAATAGCTTAACATTAGTGTTTACTACGTAATTTTGAATAACAGAAACTCTTAGAACTATTTAAAGCCATGCTATATTTTTGTTTTAACTTGAAATACTTGAGTGTGGGTATTTTAATTTACACCTGGAAAATACCAGTTTTAAAATTATTTCAAATATATATTAATGATTTTAAATAAATAGCATCAAATAGCTATTAAATAAAGTCATGTTTTGATATGGTCACAAATTGTGGGATTGTTTTATAAAATTCTATATAAGATATCACACTTTTTATTTAAACTCTAAACTTTTTAAATGCTCATAGCTTTTGCCTTCATTTTGGTGAAAACAATATTAAAGAATATCTAACTCCTTCTGAAATAAATTGGTATTTCTAAACTTCTGCAATTCTCCGCAGTGCTCCTAAACAACTATAATTGCAGCTGACAGTAGTCCCTTGAATAAAGAAAAGTAAAGGACCATTATGTTTCAAGTTTTCTTTTTAATGTGCAGTCAGAGTAAACTTATCTGTGTGGCAGGATTAGGGTACTTGGGGAAGAGGGTTGGTGTTAGAGACGGGGGAGGGCGCCACCTGAAGGTTGAAGCTTGCTCATTGATAGCCAGCCAACTGGCTAAATTGAGGAGCGCATATTTTGTATTTTCCTTCTAGTAGGCTTGAGTTTAAGTCGTTTAAAAAATGCTCACTTGATTGCACTGTAGTCCCTGGGGACCGCACCTAGTGATCCCAACGTTGAAGGAGTAAAGCCTCGAAAAGGAGCGCAACACATTTAACCTAGTGGTTGTGAATCTGCTCTTTCCTTGTCTGTGTCCAAGGCTGACCACGAGAGGGTAGGAAGTCGAAGGGTGATTTAATCTAGTCTTCTGGTACTGGCTACCAAAACCGTAGCCAGGAGGAAGTTTTGGGGGTTCAGCCCCCCCCCCCTGAAATTTTATGAACAAAATATATATTACTTTATTTATGGCTCAAACAATATCAAAATGAAGATACAAGTACAATTTAGAGGCCTTTGTTACCATAAAAAACACCTCAGAGAGCTTCTAGAGGTGTTTAATATTTGGAAATTTTCCTACCTTTCGGCAGCTAGGGGGTTATGTTGCAATAAAAAAACACTTCAGATAGCTTTTAGAACTCTTTATCATTCAGAATTTGTTATAGATTACGGCAATTGGTGGATGTTTCCCCCCCCCCCGAAATTATTGGCTAGCTAAGGCCTTGACGGTTACCCGACATTGATGAAAGAGAAAGGTGGCAAACATCTGAGGGTTGGGTTTTGTGGTGGGGGTACACAGACTGTGTAAGCGATAGTAGAGTTCCTGGCAGCACATCGCCAAACTAATTTAAACAAATTTTGATACAAGATCACGATAGTTCTATGTGATATTTTAATATGAAAAAATATCTACCTCCATTTGTGCAAACAATCTAATATTTTAATATAAAATATAAATTTATCTTACTCACAACGTAAACATACATTTTGCATAAATTTAATAAATAAATAAATTAATTTAATCTCGTTCTATAGAAACATAAACATTTTTTGAACTACAAAATAAATAAAAAATGCCATGTACTCCTGATTCCCCCATTGTTATTGTTAAAAAATAAATTATCCATGGGAGAGCAAAGATACAGGTTTTATGTTGACTACAGAACGGTAAACGCTGTAGTTGTTCCAGATATTTACCCTCTTCAAAACATCACTGAAACTTTAGATCGTCTAGGAAAATGAAAACTATTCTTTGTTAATGATATTACCGAAGCCTACCATAATATAGGGATACATCCAGAGGACCAGTTGAATACACCATTCATCACGCCGACAGGAGTATAAAAATATTTGAGAATGTCTTTTTACTTAATAATCTACCAGCCATGTTCTAGCTATTAATAAGAAGTATCTTAAGGAGGCTGTTACCTATTCACTATACGAACTATCTTGATGCCATTACAATATGTAGCAAGGCTATTTGCCAGCATAAAGAGATGAATTAAACGCTTCCAAGCTGGAAATTTATCTGTGCCTATGGAAAAATTCTGTTTCAATAAGTCAGAAATAGAGTACGGTACATAGGATATGTGATATAAAATGTTAGTTTGAAGTTAGATCATGTAATATTATAAGCTCTTTTTTTTTGTCACCTCTTCTAACTGCTCGGGCTATAATAATAATAATAATAATCGATTTTAATGGTGAAGTTAAGTCTACCGCCTTTTCTTACACTAAACCAATAAGGTTTTATTGAATACACTGATAGTTTTTGGGATGAGGATTCTGTCTTTTCTAACTGCTCGGGATATAATAATAATAATAATAATAATAATAATAATAGATTTTAATGGTGAAGTTAAGTCTACCGCCTTTTCTTACACTAAACCAATAAGGTTTTATTGAATACACTGATGGTTTTTGGGATGAGGATTCTGTCTAAGTGCGCATATGCTAAGGACGCCATATTTTTAATTGTACATGCTCGTTTTCAAGTTACTGTTTAGTCAGCCGCTTCAAGGCTATTCACACTTCACAAAGGTAGTTATTTTTATAATTGTTGTCAACATGCTAGTTTTTTAATCAATAAAACCCTATTTATATTCACAATTATCATTCTGCTTATCTATTCAGATATTTAATAGCATTTAAACCTTTGGTATTTTTTTCCTTAACTGCCCAGTAGAGGTTTTTAGGAGACATCTTGGTCTCGTATTTTACCCCTTGGTAAACATACCTACAAATAAATATCTAATAATTTTTAGGCATGATTATGTTTGAATGTTTGTATTTGTATTTATAAAAAAGCAAACATTAGGTGTATTACTACAAAATAGTAAACATAACAATAGAGATATAAACTTAGGCCTATACATTATTTTATCTGAATAAAAAAGCGTTTGGTTGACTAAAAATAAATGAATAAAAATATAAAAGTTATAGAATCAATTTTATTTCCAATTTAAAATAGTTTTATTGGTTTTGTATTAAAAGGTTTCAGAAAACATCTGTTTCAAATATTATATTATCATTTTGTTTGCTGTTTTCATAATCGAACAATAAAAAGTTAACTTCCTTATTTTCGTTGAAGTAGGTAAACCGGGTTTTGTATTCTACCTTATCATCCATCAGCTGTCATTTACCACTGTTTTACTTTATTCTCTATTATAACCATACACCCACTCACCATTAATAAAACACCACTGGGACAAACTATTAATAGGGTTTCTTGAAATTCGTTGGTTTGAATTGCCACTACAATTTGATTTCATCATAGAGTCAGACGTTCCATTGTCATTTGTAGATTTGGTTGGTAGATTCTTCAAGCTGTCATTTGTTTCAGAAGCAAGTTTTCTTACAACTATATTTACACTAAATTTGGTAGGACTGGTTTTACTTATGCCAATACCTTGTTGGCCAGTTTCTTGGAATGTTTGATCTTTATTAGTATCTTCTCGCGAAAGATTATTTCCGGTGGAAAAACTTCTTTCTATTCTTGTTGTTGTTTGAGGAGTGGTACATTTGACATTACTTTCTGTAATATCCTTAATCAATTCAATAGATTCATCTTGCTTTAAAAGTGATTCTTCTGGTTTTACAACAACGTTATTAGTAGAAAGACGTTGAATAATTGAAGTAACTTGATTATGTTCTGTTCCCCTGCATATTTTACTCCCTATCACAATGCTGTGTGGTGCAATTTGTTTGCAGGGAACACTTTGCTCTAAAACACTGCTCATTCCTAGTTGTGAGTAACTGTCCACAGAAAAACTCTCCTTGGCTTTGTTTTTTAGTTGATATTTTAAAGTTGAAATTCGATTTACAATTTTAATCCCACCTGGTTCTTTTCGAGGCTGCCCATTTTTTCTAGGACTCTTTGTCGAATTACATTTATAATAATTATTACTAACAACAGCTTGAACTTTCACATTTATATTGTCTCTTTTTAAACTACGCGAATCAAGTAAATCTGTCACCAACGTAGCTATTATTTGATCTTTTTTTATTCTCTCCCGTGTAAGATGTTTTTCAGAGTAAGGATTATTTTCAAATGACGATGGTAAATTAAAGTATGTGGTTTGAGGATTTTCTGATTCTATTGTTGTTGATGATGACATCTTATGAATGGTTGAAGGGTTTGAGGAATTACTTTTACATGTAGATAATATAGGAGCAAACACTAATTCATAGGGGTGTTAATTCTTCTTCTTGCTGTGAAAACTTAGCTGTAAATATCATATTAGTTGGAGCACGTATTTTAAAATTTTGTTTTGGAAAGTTCAGTGTAGCTACCAACCAGCCATTCTCTTCGCCAACTGTTATAGTATGAGAAGGTATTTGATGTTCAAAAGATGTATAATTATTTAAATGTATTTGCGAACCTCTATCTAGTGTTGTTTTGCTATCTACCAATCTTCTTCTCATTTCATTTCCTAAAACAAATGGGTGAGTCTTTTCATTAAAGGAGTTTGGACTAACTTTAAATGCTAGTTTACTGTCTTGTGATAATTTGTTATTTCTTGTAGTTCTATTGATTTGTTTACTTTCTTGTGAGTTTTCAACATGTTGAAGCACCACAGAACTAGTTCCAAATGTAAGCTCCTTTTCTTTAACAGTGCTGATAATTGTTTGTATTTTCCTTTCTTGGAAGAGAAAACGTTTTCTTTCCATTTTTTCTCTGGCCGACATATTAGAGTCAAATTTTGGTTTTGAGTGAGTCTCTTCTGTTTTTATTGACAAATCGTTAATTAAATTTATGTGTATATCACGGTTTATATCTTGAACAAAGGAATTGTTGTTGTTATGCAAATTATGCGCTACACTTTGAAGTAGATGCTGTGTATGGCTTCCCAAATTATTTTTATTTTCTTCAGAAACATTTTTATTTTTAAAGTTTAAGTTGCGAATCATGTATTCAGACAGCCTAGGAGGGCTGCAACTCATTTTGGTTAAAGAAGATTTGTGTCTTTCACGTGGAATACACTTGGAGTTTATGGTAACATTGTTGCTCACGCCATTTTCCAATCTATCTGTAGTGCTTTCGATATAAAAACAAAGTTTGTCAGTAATTTTGTTACTAATTGAATTTGGTGACATCCCATATTTAGTTTTATTAAATGAGGCAGAATCTGACTGTAAAATGGTCATGTAGTGCTTTGAATTTGACAAACACTCTTCCATACTATGTTGACTTGCTTTGCCAAAAATAGTATCTATTTTATAAATATATGATTTTGAATTTTTTAAATTATCCATACCTTTAGCAGGTTTTTCTCTTGTCAACTCAACAAGAGATTGGCTTTTTAAAGTAGTATTTTTGCTTTCGAAATAAACTTTTGATATATTCACTACTGGCAGGTCGTGAGGCCATACAGTTTTATTCAGTAAACATGTTGCGTTTGAAATGTTTTTTTGTTTTGAGCTTAACTTGGTCAACAAAATATTAGATGTATTCCATACTTTTAGCAGGTTTTTCTCTTGTCAACTCAACAAGAGATTGGCTTTTTAAAGTAGTATTTTTGCTTTCGAAATAAAGTTTTGATATATTCACTACTGGCAGGTCGTGAGGCCATACAGTTTTATTCAGCAAACATGTTGCTCTTGAAATGTTTTTTTGTTTTGAGCTTAACTTGTTCAACAAAATATTAGATGTATTTCTTTCTAGACACATTCCAAAATCTTTGGTTTTAGTTACAAAAGTCAGATTCCATCTTTGGACTAGATCTATGAGGAAGTCCAAATCTCAGAGCCACTAGTTTTATTTCACCTTGATTTTCTGGGGAGGAAGTTTTGTTTATTTTACATTTGTTTTGATTCTTTAAATTGTTATAATATTTTAATTCTTCTTTGTTTGTTGAACACTCAGCAACTCGTATTTGATCTCTATTGTGTTTATTGTTCTTGACAAAACTTCGCGACAGTAAGAGAAGCATTTGGTCATCTGACAAGTGTATTAATTTTGTATTGGTATTATTGGTCCTATTCAATGATGTTTGAGAACGGTCTTTAAAAGGACAGATATTGGAATAACTTGAAAAGTCGCTACACCTGTTTGATGTTATCCTTGCATAATTAAATTTGGCCTCATATTCTCCAAATGAGTCACATTCTGAAGGTTTTCTGGTATCTGCATTAGCCCGTTTATTATTCACATTATTTCTCATGTTTTGTAATATTGATGTTGATAATTTGAACAAAAATCTAATAGTTTTAGAATTATCCGATTTCCTTTCCTTTTTTGATCCTTCTAATGAATCATCGGCTATTTTAAATATGTTAGTATATTTTAAACATTTATAGACATTCAGAAATGAGACGTTCCTTGTAATTGTTGGCAGTTTCACTTTGCTGAATGTTGTAATATTTGATAAAGAAGACCCACTAGAAACTTTATTAACATTACTAAAACTGTGAACTTTGTGGACGTTCATAGCTTAGATTGATACTTTCTGGAGCGGTTGAAACACTTGGGTCTTTTTCTCTATAACCCGTCACATAATTGTTGACAGACAGTTGCATGAAAGTAATACTTGTGTCTTTTCCACGTAATTTAATGGGGTGGTCATCGCAATCTTGTTGGATTGAATACTTTTCTTTGTTTATAAAGAAATCATGAAAGCTTTCATTTTGATTTAAAAGTGTCAATGAATCACTTGGCGAACCAATACAATAATTTGGTTTATAAGTACCGGTATTTAAATTAACTTTATTAACAATTATAGATTTTTTCTCATGACTTATTCCCACACTCGATTCCTCAATTATGGTTTTTGAATTTAGAGAATCTTTTTGATTAGTCAATTGAATGCTTTTCGAACATTTTTGGTCCCGTTCAATGTTCATTAAATCATTTCCTTCGAGACTATTGTTTAGAAAGGGTAATTTTGGATTATTTGATTTGATTAACTTCCGATCATTTTGCTTTTCTTTATTTTTTATACTTTTAGAATTTTGAACCGTTTCTTTCAACAGATGTTTTTGGTACGGTGTAAGTCTTATTCTTTGTCCTTCAATTATTTGTTTAGAAGTGTTAGTTAACTTAGTATTATTGTCTGTTCTATTATTTAATTTTGTATTGTACTTATGTTTAATATTATGTTTAGTAGTTTTAAAAAAATTAACAATTTTCTTAACAAATTGACCAGCATATTTACGTATATTTTGAGAAATACGAATGGATTTTAATTTAGATACATTGTTTTGAATTTTCTTTTTATATGAATGTTTTATAAGGAGCAGTTTGTTGTTTAATGTATTGTGATTGCTAATATTTGTTGTCATATATTTTGAAATACTTGTTTCAGTAAGACTTTGTTGAAGTTCTAATTGCTTAGTGAACAATCCACAAGATGAAGTTCCTATATTTAAATTATTAAATAAACTTTCGTTGGACGAATCCTTTTGGTGCTTTTTGTTTAGTTTCGGTTTATTTATTTTTATATTATTCTTTTTTTTGTAATCTAAATTTGTTCTGAACTTTTTAAGTTTTGAACTTACTGACTGTGTGTGTTTATTAACTGGATATTTGTATTTATTTGTATTCAAATATGGAACGCTATATTTTGTGGTTGGATATGTAAATATGGTATTTAGTGATGATGAAATTAATGTTTCCCTTCCATTATGATATGATCCATCTTTTAAAATTTGCGGATGATCATTATTATTAGTTTGTATATACTTACACACATATTGATGTGGTTGTTGGAGAATAGTTGAGCTTATTTCTTGATGTGCGTGTATTAAAATACTTTCTTTGTTTTTAATTTTCTCTTTATTGATTTCTTTTTGAATATTAGCTTTTTTTAAAACATTAATATTTTTTTCCGATTTTCTATAAGTTTTGACACACCTATCACAAAGCTTCAACGCTCCTTCCATTTGAGAACTATTATTTATTTTAGCTTGTTTATTAATTTTTTTCAATCCAATTACCGGTATTTTAAGAAATGTGCTATTATCTGTTTCTTTATCTATTTTTATTTGAGAACCTTTTTTGTCAACCACACTATGAGCATTGTTTCTTGTTTCTGATTCTTGTGACATTAAATTTTGATCAAAGTTAATATTTATTTCTAAAGCACTTTCAAACATAGCTCCATTGGAATGTATTATGGAATTTCTCTTTAAAATCGACTTTTTTCTATCATCCATACCTTCTGGAGCATAAAACAGACATGTTTCATTTAATGACTCTATGGTTTTATTTATATATTCTTTATTATTAGTTGTTTTGTGTCTAAAATTTTGAGAATATTTATCAAGTGTCTTTTCAGTGGTTCCTCTGTTATATACAACGATTATGTTTGACTCTACAACCAATATTATTAGGCTGTAGCTCTTTACCATCATTGTATTTTATATAACCATCCTCTGTAGATTTACATGGAATCTGAGGGCTCTTATTTTTGTTCAGTGACATAAACGAAACATTTAAATTTGATGGCTTACTATTTTTGATGCTATTTACATCTTGGGAGTGAGTACACATTATTTGATCTTGTGCTGCAAGTCTAACTGTTTTATTAAGATTAAGAAACATATAAGATGGATTTACTTGCGCAGTATAAATAGAGTTCACAGACAATTTAGGACTTCCGGGACAACTGAAGTCACTAGTTCCATTGTGTTTCTTCATTGGGTGATGTAATTCTTCTAAACTTTGGGTTTCAATGAATGGAATCAACTCGCTACCATTTGTATGAGGTTGATTAAAAAGAAGTGAGTTTAAACATCTATCTAATTGCCATTTGTTGTAGTTAACACAATTATTTTCGAACAAATGATTGATTGACTTTTTAATTTCTTCGTTCAATTCAAGGATGGGGTTTTGTTCTTCGCTGGTGTTCACTTCCTCAATAAAATTAATTTCTATTTGTTGAGAGGTTTGTTTATAAACCCCAATATCACCACTGGCTTCCTTTCCAAGTTTTTTATCTTGTTGTATTACTTGCTCGCTACATGTTGTATTAAGATTATTCTGAACTTCATTTCGAGTTTTATAATCTTTTTTTCCCTTGTTAATTAATGTAAAATCCACTTTTGAATTAAAACACCCAATATTTTTAAGTTTATTTTCCTTATCTTTCAAAACTTTATATAATTTTGTATTTTGGAACGTACCCCATGATGAAATCATAAATAAATGTTTGGTGAGTGAAGATCTAGTTTCAATCCTTCCATTTAGAACGCCTTGAAACCCCTTCGAAAAACTATCGGCAGGCCTACATGGAAATACATTTTTATCTTCAGTCAAATAAACTGTGGGTTGTTTACTAGATGTTGGTGTTTCTTCGCCACTTTTTAAGTTATTAGTTTTCAATACATTTTTCTTTGCATATACATTCCTAGAATTAGTTGCACATTTATTTCCATTTATTTCAAATTTTGATCTATTTTGAATAAAATTAGCATTCTTGCCTAGTTTATTCTCATTTGATTCAATATCCCTATTTGTTTCTATATCTTGTTCGTGCACGGGTTGGTTTTTTAATTTCTCAACCAAATACATTTCATCCCTACAAAAGATTGATTTTACTTCATTACAAAAAATTTCCATACCCGATTGTTTATCTGCTTTTAATTTTAAGTTTTCTCTAGAAATACATTTTAAATATAAGTCCTTTTTATTTGTTTCGACAAATTGTTTTAAGTCATTTTTATCTATATCAGATGTAAAAGAAGATTCTTTAAAATCTGATAAATTTGCATAAGATATTTCATGTTGGGCCAATTTTGAAAATACATTTTTATTCTGTGGCGTTATAGTATCACGTTCAACTAATGTTATTGCTTTTATAAATTTATTTGAAATGATCTGACAATTTGTTTGAGAACTCAAGCAAAATTGTTTTGCTGTAAATGTATCCATTTCATTTGGTTGAGTATTTGGGTTTGCTACTGCTAAAATCGAAGATGGAAATTGTAAAGTTATTGTTTCCAAAAATCTTCACTTCATTTGAAATACTTGAAAGACGCTCAGAAGTATGTTCATTTATTACAATATTTTCACTAAAGCTATTGAAACATTTTTCAATATTAGGTCTGCAGATTTGTTTATTTTCTTCAAAAATGTTTAATTTGAAATCATTCTTATGCCATTCCTGTGAACCGTGAAAAAATTTGACCAATTCTTTGTTATTTTCATATATAGCTACTGCACAATAATTTGTTGAACCAGCCTTACCATTTTCCAACTCTGAGAGATTTTCTTTCGAAAAAGTATTTAAAACTCCATTAGTGTCTTCTGGAGCTTGATTATTTAAGTGAATATTCTCAAAAGTGCCTGTATTCACACGTTTTATACAATCCTGCAAACTTTCAACGATATCACAGTTTGTTAGAGATTCTTTAAATGTATTTGGTCCGAAAGAGATATTTAGGATTTTCTGTGTGTTTTCACAAGTTCTATTGTTTTCTTTGTTTTTATTCTTTTCCGTACAGTTGTTTTCACGTGCACATTTATTTTTGTAATTTATAAGTTCAATTTTACTTTTCAATTGTTGCAGCCGTTTTACAATTATATTTGTGTCGATTTTATTTTGTGTTTCATTACGAATTGGAATTTTGTGTAGAGTTTTATTTTTCTCTTCTGTTGCAAAATGGGTTTCTTTTAATGAATGTGTTTGTGTTTTCACGTTTTCCTTGATATTTCTTTTGACAGAGCTCATACATTTGAAAGTGGTTCCAGCATTGTATTTTGCTGCGAAACCTTTACCAGAACCAATTATTTTACTCTCTTCTATTGAATGTTTCAAAATTATATTGTTTATTTCTTTGTTTTCAGTTTCTTGTTCAGTAAAACTAGTTTTCAATTGAATACTTTTTTGACAATCTTTGGGAAGTTGGGAGAAGGTTTTGGTTAGTTTGCGATTACTAGACTTTGATTTTCTTTGGTAATTTTTCATAAATTCAGAAGTATGTTTTTTAATATTCGATTGAGTGTGGTTTTTCGAGTTGTTAGTTTCAATTTTCGTATTTTGTTTTTTAGTTAAGGTGTGACATTTGCCCATGCCATCCTTAAATGGAGTCCAATCGTATGCTGCTGTTAACTTGTTTTGACAGCTAGTTTTGACATATTTCCTTTCTGTGCCCTTGTTGCAAGAATTCTCCCTATTATTTGAGCTGTTATAGGTTGCACACTTCGAGTGTCGCAAGTGTTTATGTTTAGTACTAGAAACAGTGTTAAACATTTTCCCATTAATTTTTTTAAGACATGTTGTATTTAGGCCTACCATTGTTTGTTTTTCTGATTTAGTAATGTCTTTTTCATTAGTCAGCGTATCATTATTAATTAATTTGTTGATTTTCATGGTTTGTTTTACTTGTGAAGTCGGAGTTTTACTTGAATTTGTTTTTAGTTCATTCACACACTTGTTTTGTTTCCCCCCACTAGTTTTAATATTCAACTCTTTTCTTGCCGATTGGCTAATATTGTTATAAATTGATTCATCTTGATTACGTTCAATCAATGATGGTTCTTGAATATTTTAAATTATGTTTGTCTAGATAAACTAAATTTAAATTCACCCATCTTTCTTCAGTAATTAATAAATTATTAATTGGTTCCGGATTGAACGCTTTAAGATTATCATTACTGTTACTTTTACTATTGCATTCAAACGAGTTTTGCACGCACAACTCATTTGTAGATGCACAGTGTTTTATAAGAAAACCTCTTCCTTCATTACAGATACTCTCTTCCAAACTTTTACCAGTCTCGTTTTTAATATGAATATTACTGGTAGGTTTATCATTTAAAGCGTGTTGATTAGATGGATCATCTGCAAACGACACATTATTGCTTTTTTCTTTGAAACTAACATTGTTCAGTGAAAATGTTTGATCTAAGAGGCAATTTTTTTCTATCCGATTTGATTGTAATAAGCTACTTGGTCGTTTTGTGTAAAATGTAGCCACCGATTCTTTTTTTAAATGTAAATGCTTTATTTCCTTTTCTTTTTCACTAGCATTACAACTTTCATAATTGTCTTCGGGGGAAAATAGAGGGTCAATTTTAAATGTATTTACATTTTGTGCAAAATCTCTTTCTTTACATTCCATTTCAGTTTCACAACTTATTGGCGGTTCCTCGTCAATTTTAGGTAGCAAGCTATTGAACGTATAAAAATTTGATTTCTTCCACTTTTTCTTTAACTTTGAAGTGTTGTCTTTACTTTTTAAACGTAATTTGAGCCCTACATTTTTTAGTTGCTGTGTTGTGAATAGTCGTAGGTTTGTTAGATGAATCGAAGAGTATATCTGAGAATTCACCGTCAGTGACGTCTCTAGTTGATAGCTCAATAGACTTGCTGAGCTTATTTTCTACTAATTTGTCAATTTGACTAGGAATAGACATGGGATTAACAAGATCATTTAAATCTTTAATGTCATTATGTTCTTGACAAACAAGATTAGTGTATGTATCATTAAGATAACATAATTCATTAAATATAAATTTAGTTTTTTGTAATTTTGATTTAATCTTCTTATCACTGCATGCTATACAGTTGTGGCCATATGTGCTTTCTCTTTGATATATATTAGTGTATGGCTTCTTAAATGTTTCTCTTGCATCAATACAATTAAGATCTTTATGGATTTCATAAAAAACATTTGGTCTTAAAGTTGGAGCCTTATCCTGTTTTCTCAAAATTTCTTCTAGTGCTACACAATTACTTAAAGGTTGTATGTCAGTTTCATCTATTTCAGCTATACAAGGTAACTCTTTTTCACCTTTTGCTCTATTATTGATATTGTTACATGAAATAATACTAGATCCGTTGTCCTTTTGTTCATTTTTGCGAAATGATAATTTTTTGTACATAGTATTAGTTAAACTAATAGGCCTATTAGGTTGATCATTGTTTAATGCGTCAACTAGCTCTGAGCGAAATCCATGACGATCAAACTGCCCCTTTCCCTTTCCTTGATATAAAATTGGGACACATATAGTTTTCTTTAAATCTGAGTTTTTTAGTAATATAAGCTCCTTTATAGTTTTTTCATCTGGCATTTTCTTTGAAACATGGTTTATAGCTTCAGGCAGACACCGTTTAAAAAGTGTCTTGACAAAGTAGTCCATTTTTCCATTTTCAAAAGGGTACATTTTGTTTTGAATGTTCGTATACAACATATTTCTGGTGTGAATTATTATATTGCTTAATGTTATTTGAACATTCTTCATGGCCTTTTATAGTGTCAGTAAAAGTGGGAATGTTGACTTGATTTGATTTAGGATCAGGAGAAAGATCATTGTGGTTTTGAATTGGTTCCAGTTTAAGATGAGTTAAAGTGTGAACGTTATTTGATTTAAATTCAGGCACATGGTAGGTTTGTTCTTTGTTTAGATTAAGTTTAAGATAGGTGGAACTATGAACTTCATTTTTCTTTTAGTTCAGGAGTAGTGTAAGTTTGGGATTTGTTTGAATTAAGTTTAAGAGACGTGGTAGCGCACATTTGATTTAACTCGAGTTGAGTAGAAATGGAGGTTTGGGCTTTGTTTGGTTTAAGTTTAAGGTAGGTGATTCTGTCAACCTTATTTGATTTAGGTTCAGGATAATTGAAAGTCTTGGCTTTGTTTGATTTAAGTTTAGGATAGATGAGTGTGTAAACTTCATTTGATTTAAGTTCATGAGAAGTGAAAGTGTGGACTTGGTTTGGTTTGGTTTTGAAATAGGAGGGAGTGTGAACTTCATTTGACTTAAATTCAGAAGAAGTGGAAGTATGAATCTGATTTAATTTCAGTTCATAAGAAGATAAAATGGGAATTTTATTTAACGTGTGTTCGGAATATTTTCTTTCTTTTGGTGTTGAACGATTCAATTCATCTTCTGTGATTGAAAAGTTATTATCTTGAACTGTTTGGATGACATGCTTATTTTTAAAAAATGGTGTTATTTTCTTTTCTTTATTAAAACTCATCCCAGAAGAGTTTAAAAAAATATCTGCAACAAGAGGATTAATTTTGAATACATGCTTCTCGGAATTTTTCCTCGTTTGCTTTAGCTTATAGACCTGCGTTGGAAAACTTGTATGTTAAAGGGGATTGCTTACATTTAGAGTAGGTCACTTTTCTGTTAACACGTGACAAATGATCTTTCAAACGTTCGTCTTTTATTTTTCTATATTGATGGATGCTGTGTTTAGAGTGTGGATTTCCACCACAAACTGTAGCATCATGCTTTCGATAAATTATTATTACAAAATGATCATCCTTAATAGCTCTGTGATGTTTAAGGTTCTCTCCGAGTTTATTCTCAGATGTATTTATTGCAGTATTTAATAGGTTCTTGTTACAATATATAGATTTATTTGATTGATTATAGATTATATTCTGTTTTTGTGGTATTCCCAAGAAAAGTTCGTCTTCTTTTTGATTTACCTTGAGCCGGTGGTGATTTTCTTCAACTTCCCCCCTTCTTTTTAAATGTAAAGATAAATTAGAAAATTTATGTTTGAGAACGTTTTTACTAGAACTATATTGGTCACATGATTTGATTTCTTTTTTTTTATTTTCTTTAAAATATGTGTGTATATTATTTTTATAACTAGGTTTTAAATTATTTTCAGGCATTTCATTGAAATCCAAACATGTTTCATCAGTCTTTTCCTTAATTTTAACCTCACTAATTTTATTATCTTTTTCTGATACTTGTTCATACAAGAGACAAGGCTTTTTCATTAAAATATGTTTTGATTGAGATTTCAAAGGCTCGCTAGAGAATCTGTTCAAAATGGGCCCCTTTGTTAAATTATATTTAGATCTCTTTTTACAAGGTATATATAAATAGTGGATAGTTTTTGGGGCTACTCCCTCATACTTAGATTCTTGGCAGTCAATGGGAACAGCGTTTGTTCCTGGTTTTACACAACGTTCTAATTCATTATTAGGTAATAACAAAGTGGAAATATTTGTTTTTGTTGGATATTTAGAAATGCATTCTTTGGTAAATTGTTTTCTACCAAATAAAAACAGAAAGGGATTTTCTAATTTTGCATGTTGATTATTTCTTTTAAATAAAGAGTTCTTTATTGATAATGTATTTTTATTTATTAAATTATTTGTGTATTTTCTTCCTCCTGTGCTTTGTTTTTCATTCACGGCTATATCTTTTTGATCTTTCTTAGAATGCATTTTAGATGATATGGAAAAATCTGCTTTAAAAAGGGTTTATGGGTTTATTTTGAAACGTCACTGAATGTGTTGATTGACATCAAGGTCCTGATATCTGGACTTTTCTGAGTGTCCATAAAATGCTGATTCGCATATTTGAGGGGTAATTTTTCTACGCAGAATTGGATTATGATTCAACTTGATCATATAATCTAAAACAAAATAACTTTCAAGTTAAATAAACACACAATAATCAAAATTAGCAAAACAAAAAGAGGTAATTATATGAAATTTACAAACTATATTGTTATTTATAAAATAAGGGGAACTAAGAATTATAAACATGATAAAATTAACCCACCCCCTCTCTTATTCTACCTCCTCAAGTTGTCATTCTCACATTCTTGTAAAAACCCCTTCTGCTCTAACTAAAAATACACTAGGACACAACTGCTGGAATCACACCAGGCAGAATAAATAGTAGCGAAAAAAAGTGTTCATAGGTAAATAGTGGTTCGGCGAGGACAAACCTATTTTCAGAACATCTGAGATAAATAAGTAAGCATAAAAATATACTTGAATAAATGAACATAAATAAAAAAAATCTGGGCTAGTAGTATTTACTTTCCTGAATATAGTATGGTGNTAAAAAAATCAGGGCTAGTAGTATTTATTTTCCTGAATATAGTATGGTGAGGTACACTACAATCAATAAATAAACATTCACTCCACCACGTACATATAATGATATGATTAATTCAATTCCTAACCTGAGGTGCATTGGACTAACTATAACACTAAGGTAGGTGACCTGGCGGTCTAGGGGTAAGGTGTCAGACTTATGTGCTGGGAGTCAATCCTCGGTCTCGACACAGATTTATCTGATTGCTAAATCCTTCCTTCACCTCTGACAAGACGTGTATTAATCACAACTTGAGAACGTGTGGAATGCCAGGCCTCCACCGTAGTTCGGATCCCGCGTTAAACAGTAGGTCCTCCATTTCATCACCCTACCATTACACATTAGTGTAAGTGCGTGTAACCCGAACGGGTAGTAAGACGCGGTGCTAATAATAACATAACGCTAAGAGTAAGTTACTTTACTTTACATCCATTACTGTTTCCAGCCTGTAGCCTGGATCAGATTTTTATTCAAGTCATACATTTTCCAATACCAGCTTGCTAGGCCTGTCGTATGACCTATACATAATTTAACTTAGACTAGGACAGGCACAACATCCAGTCCCCAGCTGTGTCATTTACCACTATGAAAGGGTAGACCCACATCTTACCAATGA